>CM029278.1:36213031-36288512 GCA_016920895.1 Vaccinium myrtillus | reverse complement strand
TACTATGTCTATACTATATCTAGCCAATAATTCATAGTTATTGAATTATAATTTGTATAAAGATCCAATGTATTCAACTTATTTAAAACAAGTGCATACAATGTATATTGAATTAAAGGAAACACTATTTAACTCAACACAATCTCTTACTTTATGGTATCTTTAGTTCAAAACAATAAAAAAAAAAAAAAAAGGTTTCCCATCTCAAAGGTGTCAAGAAAAAGAACCATGATAGATGATTTATTATTTATTATTTTTATGTATTTTTTAGCTAATTATTAATTAATAAAATATTTGGGACCTATAAAGGGGAAAATTATGGTTCAGTGAGGGAAGAAAATATTACACATTTGTGATGTGATCTTTTGATTTTATGGTAAGGATGCCATGCTGAAAAAATATTACACATCAGTGGGTCTCTCCTGTGAAAGTACATTTATGCCCTCACTCTCTCTCTCTCTCTCTTTTTCTCCACCCTAGATCCAAACACCACCACCACCTCCTGCAGCCACCATTACCACTGTAACGCCCCGAAAATTGGGTACGTTAATAAATAAATTTCAAAATTTATTTAAATAAAATACCAACTTCATTAAAAAAAATCCAAAGAATACTTAATAAATTTTTTTGTGAAAATTAAAAGTAAACTAACTTATTACAACTGAAATAAATTGAATTCGAACACTATCTGAAAACTTAAACATTTATTCAAAAAAATTCCAACGGAAATAAAATGACAGAGCCATCTAGCTAATTCTACTGATAAAGCCATGGGCCCGCCACTTGATTCCCATCTAGCTGCTCAATCGCCTCATAATCAGCAGGCGACTCCTCATCTCCTTCTGTACCTGGCGTTGGGGACACCAGGGCCACAAAAAGTAGCACCGTGAGTGGTAAAATTACACTCAGTAGGGCGCCCTAAACCACCCCTTTACTAAAGATATTCATGCAACAAATACACACATAACTGGAATTTTATTTGAATGAAATACTCAGATTTTTATCATCATTACTCAGCACATCGATTCTCAAAATTCCACTATTCTCATTCTCATTTCTGACAAATACTTTCCATCACCGGCCTCCATTTACAATATACCTCAAGTGCTCGATCACACAGCAAAGCCACCTCGGGTATACTGTGCAAGGCTCACGATTGATCACACATTGATCAATCTCCATCCGGCATCGGCTCCCACCCACAGTATACTTCCGGCGCCCGATCACACAGCAAAGCTACCTAAAAGTATACACTGCGCATGGCTTATGACCCATACCGGACGCGTCCCAACCCCAAATATCGCGATTATATTTATTCGTCCTTACACACAAAACGTTTCGATCAAACATGCTTAATAAGTGAATTCATGCATCACGTGGGTCATTGTTCACATAAGTCTCACATAACAATAAAATAATCACAAGGTTAAAGAAAAACATAATACGGCATGTAAAACGGGCAACTTCCTCGATTTGTTAAAAATAGTAAATTAACTCTAAAAATCACGAATTTTTACAGGGATATTATACTTCACAATACGAACAGATAATGTGTTTTACTCGAGTTCCAATTCCTTCATTAAGATGTTGAAAACGGGTTTTAAAAGTAAATCGTGTTCTGTCTCGTTTTTCCACTACAGCAAAAACTTCGAAAAATCATACTAAATTCTACGTAACTCGGATTTAGACGAGTTCTACATGGACTCCAATTATTTTTTCGAGATCTGCAACCTTACTGTTTTGAGTTTTCTCTAAAACGGAACAGAAATAATCGAAAAATAGCAGAAACGAAACTGTGCGCAAAATCTCTATTTTCCGACGTCATCACTTGTTTACTTCTGCTACCCATACGATAATGATCCGACTTTCAACAATTTAAAATACTTATTTCCACGTACACACAACTATACAGAAAAATATACTAAAGTAAAAGTTAGGTTAAAGGTGTCCTACCTCTCCTCCGACAAACTTAGCACGCTAGCGAAACGGTAGGATCGAAAAATCACAACTTCGAGGAGAAATCTGTACAAAGGCAATTAAATATCCGCGTGAGTAAAAGAAAATATACTCCGCGAGAAAAAGAGAGGAATTTACCAATGTGGAGGAGATATAATCCAAAGGATTATTATTATTTTTTTCCCTTTGTGAGAGAAAGAGAGCCAAAGGAAAAGAATGAAGAAAGAAGAAGAACATTGATTACCTGTGGAAGAGAGAGTTGCCGAAAAAGTGAGGGAGAGATTTAGGGGTTCTAATTAGTTTAAAATAAGAAGATTAGTGATATGGAAGAGTTCAAGAGGAAATAGGAGACTATAATGATAAGAGAAAGAAAATAAGATAAGGGATAGGGTAGGTTGGGATAATTATGATGGGTTTTTTTTTTAAATATAAATATATATTTTTTACACACTAATATATATGCATGTAAATACATATCCCTCAACAAGATAATTATCTCATTGTTAGGATAATTAACCCCATAACTATTTATATTTATAAAGATATTTAATAAAACGATCCGTTACAACCACCACCTTTGGCCACCACTACCATCATTTAACTTTTACCGACTTTTAGTTAAAAGTTGGGGTGACTTAAAATGGTAAGCTGGGATGACGGCTCCTATAGCTCTACAAGCAAAAAGACATTTTTTTTTTTTTGTGTGTATTATTCATACTCCAACCAAACTACATCAGGAGGAAGACTTGTCCCTTAATAAAGACCAAGTAACCAAAACGACAGGGACCCAGTCCAAATACTATACTCCAAACCAGACAAACATCTACTAGCTAAACCATGAGTGACTAAAGAGAAGAAGATAACCCTTATATATCCTGAAGTGCGAGATTGGCTATGTTTGCATTGCAAATTTGAGAATGATAAATGATAATAAGTACTTGCAATTAGGGTATGAGAGTTGACTTTAGACTTAAGAGAGAGATGGGTTTCAGAAAAAAGATATCCCGAAAAGTAAGAACGCGGCGGCGTCCCGCGACTGTGTGCATATGCTCTTTAGATCTTGGAATCCAACACAGATTTCCTCTCCTCTCTCTCTCTCTCTCTCTCTCTCTCTCTCTCTCTCTCTCTCCAAATTTACTTATTGGCTTGCAGTGCAGATTTTTGTGTGGGTAAATTTCTCGTAAATTTCTGTCTCCCCCTATCTCTATAATTTGGACTAGTCTTTTTTTGATCGGTGCACTAGTTATTCTACGCGGGTATATTATTGACTCTCTCTTTTTCTTTTTGTATCAACGAGACATTGGCCATTGGACCTTGTTCTTGAATGGATTTTACGAGGCAAAATCTAATGTTGATAAAAAGTAGTTTTGTTTAGAAATGTTATAAAATGACATTGTTTTCCTAATGGATTAAATATAGGGTTGATAAAAGTGTTTTGTAAATAATTTTGTGTCATAAAATCTATTGTTGATAAAATCTAGTTTTGCTAAAATTCGTTGAAAATATTAGATTTTATCAAAACTAGATTTTATAAGATAAGATACATTCAAGAACAAGGCCTGACTCTACTATCATTTTAATCATTACTAGTTACTGTACTACTCTTTTCTTTTAAAACTGAACGAAATTGATTTCTCCACTCATGGATGAAAACAATCTCTCTCACCCCTTTTTTTTTTGTCTTTCAGCAAGTGAATTACGAAACAGTCTCACCGTAAATTTATGAGACCATTTCGTAAATTCACTAGCTTAAAAAAAAAAAAAAAGGTGTTCACGTCAACTAGGGGAGTGAGGGGGTGTTGGTGATTGGCCTCTAGAGAGCACCCCTGGTGATCATATCCGAGCCGTCCATCTCTATAAATCGACGGTCCGGATTTTTTCATGAAAGAGTTAACTCTTCCATGTAAAAATTTAGGCCGTTCAAAACACTTTTGGACGACTCGGCTGCGATCACCAGGGGCGCTCTCTAGAGGCCGATCACCAGCACCCCCTCTTCCTACGGATCAATACTATACTTGAATTATTAGCATCTCCAATCTATGACTTCAAACCCTACGTGGCAAAGAAACAGTGACTTTTGACATCATCTTTTGATCCAACCGTGAGGTCAAATATAGTGTAAAATCCGACGTGGATTTGGCTCTATACAATCTGCTTCCAATTTGACTCCTCATGCCAATCTATTTTTGGTAGTTTGGATTTCAAAAAGTAGGTGTTTAGTGATCTCAAATTTGGAGGTGCCAAAATGACACATAAAACATTCAAAATATTTTGACATCTCCAATTTGAAGCCATGGGTTTGAAGCATTTCCAACCCAACGAACTCATGGTTTCAAATTGTGATGTCAATTTTTTTGAAGGCTTATGTGGCATTTTGACAACTCAAAATTTAACATCAAAGTTCTTATAAGATTCAAAATACTATGTCTATACTATATCTAGCCAATAATTCATAGTTATTGAATTATAATTTGTATAAAGATCCAATGTATTCAACTTATTTAAAACAAGTGCCAACAATGTATATTGAATTAAAGGAAACACTATTTAACTCAACACAATCTCTTACTTTATGGTATCTTTAGTTCAAAACAATAAAAAAAAAAAAAAAAAGGTTTCCCATCTCAAAGGTGTCAAGAAAAAGAACCATGATAGATGATTTATTATTTATTTTTTTATGTATTTTTTAGCTAATTATTAATTAATAAAATATTTGGGACCTATAAAGGGGAAAATTATGGTTCAGTGAGGGAAGAAAATATTACACATTTGTGATGTGATCTTTTGATTTTATGGTAAGGACGCCATGCTGAAAAAATATTACACATCAGTGGGTCTCTCCTGTGAAAGTACATTTATGCCCTCACTCTCTCTCTCTCTCTCTCTCTCTCTCTCTCTCTCTCTCTCTCTCTCTCTCTCTCTCTCTCTCTCTCTCTCTCTCTCTCTTTTTCTCCACCCTAGATCCAAACACCACCACCACCTCCTGCAGCCACCATTACCACCACCTTTGGCCACCACTACCATCATTTAACTTTTACCGACTTTTAGTTAAAAGTTGGGGTGACTTAAAATGGTAAGCTGGGACGACGGCTCCTATAGCTCTACAAGCAAAAAGGCATTTTTTTTTTTGTGTGTGTGTTATTCATACTCCAACCAAACTACATCAGGAGGAAGACTTGTCCCTTAATAAAGACCAAGTAACCAAAACGACAGGGACCCAGTCCAAATACTATACTCCAAACCAGACAAACATCTACTAGCTAAACCATGAGTGATTAAATAGAAGAAGATAACCCTTATATATCCTGAAGTGCGAGATTGGCTATGTTTGCATTGCAAATTTGAGAATGAATTTGCAGAGAACGAAAAGGAAGGAAGATACTTAAATGAAGAAGATAACCTCATTTGTTTGTTATCCCATTCACTTTTTTTATGGGTAAATCCTCCAAAAATCCACGATCCAAACACAACCTTGATGCAAGCTAATTCTAGGAAAAGAAACTACAGACCTTAATTATGCATTTACCCACAATGTTTATCAAAATTTCACATTGACCCATTTCATAAATTACACATTGACCCCTAAGGTTTTATAAATTACACAGTGATATCTAATATTTATTTACTTATTATTAAATTTTCAATATTGTTCAAGTACACAAACCCTTGAGTTAGGTAAATGGCTCTTGAATCTTAAAACGTTGTAAAATACTAATCAAACTCTAATGAATAACGACAATCTTGAGAGATTGATAATTGGATTTGCAACGCTACAGATTGTGGGAATGGTGAACTATAGGCGTTAATAAAATAATTGGAAAAGATTGGTGGGTTGTGTTTCTATAATTGGCCAGGGCAGCCTAGCGGATGCTCTTAAGAGAGCGGCTGATGGACCCTGTGTCGTGTTCTCTTTGGCCAGGGCGGCCTAGTGGACTCTCTTAGTAGTGTGTCCGACAGGACCCTGTGTCGTTGATCGTGTCGTAGCATATCAAAAATAGATTTATAATAACAAGGAATTAAACCTTATTCCAGAGAATAGCGGTTAAGTCTCAGGTCGATCCGTAAGGACAGATTGACTAAATTACGCTAGTTTTGATTAACTTGTAATTTTATTCAGAAAAAAGATTGATTATACGTAGTTGTGAAGATTAATAACTAAAAAAAACAATAATTAAAAGGGTGAAATTGTTTGGAAAAAGGATATAAGGTTTAGAATCCACCCCAACTGTATAACCAAGTGTTGTATAGACAAGATTGATATTCAAATCGCGAACGATTTTATCGCTAGGGCTTGCAAACCCTAATAAAAATCGTCAAGAGAATATAGGGATTGTTAAAAGGCATGGACTATCCCATAACACGGACTATCTCACAATCGCGGCACGATCCGTTTTACGAGCATAATCCATCTCAGAATTCCAACCACATCAATGAGAACCATTATATGAACTATATTTGAAAACATGTATACAAATGCTCAACAGATTGAAAGAAGTTGATAAGCCCAAAATATTAACATGTAGCAATCCCTAAATTGCATATTGTTAGTACCTTATCGTGCTTAATTAGATATTATTGTTATATTATTTTTATTCTTTACATATAATTATCAATTTGCAGGAAAAAGACAATAACAACTTATGTTTTTGCCCGTCAAATGCAAGTGCAGATATTGATTTTACTAGGTGTTAAAGCAAAGCCCGTGATCGAATTATTTCATGGCTGTCACGGAAAATTGATTACAAGTGGAACATTTGACGTGGTCTGCGCAACGCACTATGGAAGATGCTGAGCTTGCCTTTTAAAAAGAATAGAAATTCACGAGCACATTGAATAACTTTGGGGAGAATTCTAAAGAAAGTTAAAATCTTGGGGAATGATCAAGCACTTCCCTTAATAGAATTTAGGCAAGGAAAGAGGTATGCTTCCTTGGGAAATTTTCAGCATACAAGGAACAAAGGATCAGTCATTGTGATTTTGGGATTTATAAAAGGACGTGTGCAGAGCCGACTTTGGGCTAAAGTTCGTAAAGCCACCGCTTTAAGCCCCCAAATTTTGACTAATTTTGAGGGCCCATAATTATATTGGTCCATATAGTAATTAGGCATATATAAAAATTAAAGTTAATTTGTCTTTTAAGAGCCCAATTTAAAATAACGCCCAAGTGAAAGGGCCTAAACGTGATATAATTTGGCACCTATTTTGTTATTATGAGAAACTAAAAGGGGTTGTAATTTTTAAAAAAGAAGCCAAAAGATCATCGCTACTGAGTAGTGATTTATTTTCGAGAATATCGTCGCCTACTAACTTGTTTCCTTCTTGCCCATCTACTTTCGTGTTTTTTATCCTTGTTACAGTGCTCTTTTGTTTTTGATTTTCAAAAAAATCATATAACTCTCTTAACCCACTCAAGGCCCACCAATCAATACTTCGTTGAATCGAAAAAAAAAACAAAAAACAAAAAACAAAAGCTACGGTGCATAAACTTGATTATGAAAATTTAATCAATTATGGGTACTCATGCTCTTAGGTGATTGCGATGACTTTCCTATAAAAGTTTTTTTTTAAGGTATTTGTAATTATGCAAATTCGATTGAGGGCCCATTTAAAAAAGTTCGCTTTAAGCCTCATAAAACTCAAAGTCGGCCATGGACGTGTGTATCATATGGAAGCAAGAGCAGCACTTTCCGGAAAAAGAAACACAAAGGAGATTCTTTCCTTTGGAGGAAAAGAAGATTATTGGTGCATCCAAGCTTGCCTTGGAGGGCACTTTATACATCAATTATAAATGGAAGACAAGGGCCGGCTCATGGGGGGACGGAACAGAAGAGGAAAAAAAGAACAGAGAAGGCAATTGATCTACACGGCTGGAGTAGTAGAGACAGGAGATTCGGACATAAATCTTTAATTCTTTGTAAGCTCTTAGTTTATTTTGTAATGGAGTTTTGTTATTATATTTACTCGTTTGCATACTCCATGAGCGGCTAGTCGTTTAAACTAGGGTGGAGGATGAAACCTCATGTCTAATACTGATTAAATACAGACTCGCAGTTTATTTTTCTTAATACAGAATCTCATCGAATAATCGTTCTTACCTCTTTTTAATTTAATTTAGTAGTTTTGGATATGGATTCAATCATGTTTTTTCCATGATTTGAAACTACTAGTTAATTATTTTTCCTGGTTATTAGATTTTGATTTCAAGTATTGGATATCCGTTGTGATTTGTTTGTTAACGGATACATCGGATTTCGTGTCTTGAACCTTGAGGCGAGGAAGAGCGTACATTGGATTTTTTCTTTAAAACAAGCTTAACGAAGATACTTTCCACAGTAATAGAGTTTAGCCACCAAATTACTGTGAAGAAAATTTGAGAAAAATAAATCAGAGTTTGTTAAAAATCACTATGAATACATGGGTGTGGATTCCGAAACTCTAGTTACTGTTCCAACCGGTAATCTTCACTTTCTTTTCCGTTAAATTTTAATTGTTTTCTTTTGTCATTTTTAGCTAAATTTTAGTCAAACCAATTCATAACTTTTTGGAACCAGGTTAGGGTTTTATCGATTTAAATTTATTTAGTTTCCTATAAAAATACACAAGTCCCTGTGGGTTCGACCTCGTTCTTGCATAACTATACTTCGGTACGATTCGTGCGCTTGCGAGTACAATAAAATTTCACAACATAAGTAAAACGATTCTATTGAATTCCATAAAATCGACTTCTGAACGTATAATCTAATTCGAATAAAAGCCCTAATCTATGCAGAAAACAAGGTTACATGGTGTGGAGTTTCATCCTCCCCCTAGATTAAGGTTTCAGTGTAAAAACCTAAAATTTCGTATAAAATTTTTCCAATTTAAAGTTGGGGAATTAAATAAAATTACATGTTAGAGTTGGGGAGTGGGTTAATGCATATTATTACTATATGACTTTGGGCAAAATAACAATACACAAGTGAGTGAGTGACTAAGGAGTGTGAGGTGTAATTAGAGGTTTGGCACTATAAATAGAAAGAGGAGGAGAGAGAAAAACACTTCCCCTCTCCCCCCACATGAGCCGGCTCCCTTTCCCCCTCTCTCTCTTCATTTCTTCAATTTTTCTCCCCAAATCACCCACTTATGTTCAAACCCCACGCAAATACACTATAGATCCTTCATTCCTACAATGTTTTTTGGCTATTAGAGCTTGGATTTTATTGGAGAAGCTCGGGAGGGCTAATTTTGGTGGGTTTCAAGATTAAAGAAGTTAGGGTTTTTGTTAAATCTGAACCTCGAGCACTTCAAATCTTGGGCAAAAATAGATCGACCTCTGGGCAAGATAACGAAGTTGTGTTCTTGAGAGAGAGTTGCGGATCGGCCTGGGTGGCTCTGATACCAATTGAAGAAGGTGGCAACAATCACACAATCGAAATAACTGGAGGTAATTTGAATCAAGAAACAAACACTCCTTTATTTGATTTCAATGGAAATACAAGAACTGAAATTTCTCACACACTCTCTCTTTGTTTGTTTTTCTTCTTCCCACACTCTTGCTGACTCCTCATTCAACTGACTGCTTGTTCACCACTACTATTGTTTTGGTATTAAACTTGCAGGCATCCATGGACTATAAGGGTAAAGGCGTGCTTGAGTCTTCATCAACTAAATGCCCAAAGCTGCCGGTTAGCTCCCAAAGTCCACATATTGTTTAAAAAGTGACTGGAAACATTCTTAAATTATCTAATCATGCATGTCTGTTATCTATTTTTTATTTTCAACTTCATTAATTCTTTTAATCATTTTATTTTAATCATTTTATTTTAATCGTTTTATCACTTGCCCACTTATTAACTAGTAATAATAATGCCAACCTGATTTGTGTTTCTAAACGATGGAATTTTCAATTCTGTCCTTGATGGCCATGTTTTGATTTCTAATCTCTTACCGAAATTGAGGGTATCCAACTGGAATTGAATTTTCAAATCAATTGAAACCCACTACCTACTGTGTCACCTACGCTAGCATCCTCAGTTCTAGCTTTGTATTAGATTGTGAACTACGAGGAGCTAGGATTGATAGCTGGTTGCCCTGTCCAGGTTAAAGAGCTCACGCTTTGAGTGAACCTGTGATTTCTTGTAGCCAGATAGCTCAGACACATAGCTTCGCCGCTCCACTGCCTATAATTCGTGTTCTTATCGTTTATTCACTTAAAAATACGATAATAATGATTTCTTATGAGTATCTTTGGAGATCAAAGTAAAAATTGTGACCGGGATGTTTAAAGTACCTTTTGAGCATATAAAAAAAGAAGAACAAGAATAGATAGAAAAGAAGAACAAGGGCCAAAACTTATGCAGTCCTTTTATGAACAATCACTCTTCCTAGAATATGATGTTTGGTTTTCATAGTCATTTTTTGCACTCCATTTGTTGTGTATTGTGTACATAATAACGGTATTAATGTGCTATAATTTGAGTAGAAAGACGTGAAACAGTAACTAATTTGTTTTCTTTAATTGGCGTAGTTAACCACGTACTTGTTGTTTTTTGTTAATAAAATTTGCAGGGAAGGAAACGAAATTGGATGGAAATACCCGGTGTACTACATCCAGCGAGAAACGAGGGGTCATCATATGGACCCACTGGATACACTGCAAGCGTCAGTACAGGCGGATCCGAATTCCGAATAACCTTTACCATTCCATTATAACCAATGTATGGACCTCCGGACTCCAAAATCTACCAAAAGTCTTCTCCGGTGTCCTCGTCCGTGTCAAATCCAGTTATTAGGATAGCATGATCTGGTTTAGCTCCTCGACGTAAAGTGTGTCCCCTGTATTTACCCTGCGATTTGGACAATTATTATTAATAGAAAAACACTAACCAATTCATATTGTGTAACTAAAATAAAGTATAATCATAATCTCACCCCGTTCCTGTAGGCCTTGTACTCCTTTGTTGTAACAATCGCAACGCCAACAGGTTGTTGGTCAACCACTTCAAGTAGACTATTCTCGTCACCATCGGCAATCTCCACAAAACCAGCTATATTTTGACACTATTCTTCAAAAAGAAAATTAATGAAAATACAAATTGGAACTATTACCCAAAAATATTATACCCAAAACATCAAACCTATAGAGCTAAATAAACTTAGTGAATCGCGTACCAAATCCTTGAGACTTTTGTTACACGGATACTTATGTTCTGTTAAAGGACAATCAATTTCTCTTCTAATGCCATAGCTCATGGCATATTCTAAGCCTTGTATGCAGGGACGGATACAAGGGGGGACCTGGGGGGTCACGTGCCCCCCCTCAATTTCAGGGATTTGTTTTTTTTTTTTTTTTTTTTTACAAATAAGGGAAAACAAATAAGGAAGTACCCCCTTCGGAACACTTATTTTCATAAACCAAACTTAAGTAAAGATCATAATTTTGAATGATCTTTACTTTAATTTATTTATGAAAATAAGGAAGTACCCCCCATTCGGAAACAATGGCATTTCCAGAATTTTGATATTCCAATCTTATCAAAATCTCATCCCCCCACTTTTAGTACAAAGGCGAAAAACGACACGTTTTTCTTCGAGGAAAAGAGGCAAAAGACAACCTTCCCGTACTTGAAAAGATCATCCGATTATACCATTATGCTTAGAAAAATCCAAGGAACAAATACCGGGACTTTTTATCTGCCAAATTGAAACTTTCCGAAAAAAGATATTTTTCCATACTTAACCAGATTTTTGAGTGACAGACAGGGGTGCCTCGATCAAGAGGCGACCCGATGGTGACACAACTGATACCATTCGAGTCTCGGATGAGAGATGATGATGAAGGAATCGATTATGATTCCCCAAGATATTGGAAGACGACGAAGATAGACGTCGGCCTTTGAAAAAGGGAGTCCCAAAATCAGCTTCCTAAATTTTGGAGTATCATTTAGTTTACTTGCTCTTGACTTTAGCATTGGTGCCCCCGCTGTGGAGAATTCCTAGATCCGTCCCTGCTTGTATGATAGATGCAGGGTCACCGAACTTCAAGTAGCGACGATTTATAATTGGCGACCAAGATCAATCAACCACTTCTTATGGCGCCAATTGTATATGCTTATCTTCATTCAGTATGTTATACTTGGCTTCAATGGCCTTGCAAGTAACAATAGCCCAACAGTGCACTGAAAACAAAATAAAAATAAAATCAAACCAAGAAGTAAAAATAGTAAATAACATATTGAATTGCGAGGCCATAGTAAATACTATTTTTACTTCTTGGTTTAATTTTATTTTGTTTTCAGTGCACTGTTGGGCTATCGTTACTTGCGAGGCCATTGAAGCCAAGTATAACATATTCAAGGTTCTAAAACTCGCTAGACACTCCCAGGGCGGCCGGGCACCTTCTAGCTTCCAAGGCCGAGTACTCGGCGCCTAGTCGGGCAATTACTCGAGATAGTCGGGATAATCAGTCTAGTCGGCAAGGGTCCTTCTAGCGCCTAGGCAGCGAGTACTCGGCCTTCTAGACCTTCTTTTAGAACACTGAACATATTGAATGAAGATAAGCATATACAATTGGCGCCACAAGAAATGGTTGATTGTTCTTCGTCGCCAATTATAAATCGTCGATACTTGAAGTTCGGCGACCCTGCATCTATCATACAGGGCTTAGAATATGCCATGAGTTGTGGCATTAAAAGAGAAATTGATTGCCCTTTAACAGAACATAAGTATCCGTGTAACCAAAGTCTCAAGGATTTGGTACGCGATTCACTAAGTTTATTTGGCTCTATAGGTTTGATGTTTTGGGTATAATATTTTCGGGTAATAGTTCTAATTTGTATTTTCATTAATTTTCTTTTTGAAGAATAGTGTCAAAATATAGCTGGTTTTGTGGAGATTGCCGATGGTGACGAGAATAGTCTACTTGAAGTGGTTGACCAACAACCTGTTGGCGTTGCGATTGTTACAACAAAGGAGTACAAGGCCTACAGGAACGGGGTGAGATTATGATTATACTTTATTTTAGTTACACAATATGAATTGGTTAGTGTTTTTCTATTAATAATAATTGTCCAAATCGCAGGGTAAATACAGGGGACACACTTTACGTCGAGGAGCTAAACCAGATCATGCTATCCTAATAACTGGATTTGACACGGACGAGGACACCGGAGAAGACTTTTGGTAGATTTTGGAGTCCGGAGGTCCATACATTGGTTATAATGGAATGGTAAAGGTTATTCGGAATTCGGATCCGCCTGTACTGACGCTTGCAGTGTATCCAGTGGGTCCATATGATGACCCCTCGTTTCTCGCTGGATGTAGTACACCGGGTATTTCCATCCAATTTCGTTTCCTTCCCTGCAAATTTTATTAACAAAAAACAACAAGTACGTGGTTAACTACGCCAATTAAAGAAAACAAATTAGTTATTGTTTCACGTCTTTCTACTCAAATTATAGCACATTAATACCGTTATTATGTACACAATACACAACAAATGGAGTGCAAAAAATGACTATGAAAACCAAACATCATATTCTAGGAAGAGTGATTGTTCATAAAAGGACTGCATAAGTTTTGGCCCTTGTTCTTCTTTTCTATCTATTCTTGTTCTTCTTTTTATATATGCTCAAAAGGTACTTTAAACATCCCGGTCACAATTTTTACTTTGATCTCCAAAGATACTCATAAGAAATCATTATTAGCTTATTTTTAAGTGAATAAACGATAAGAACACGAATTATAGGCAGTGGTGCGACAAAACTATGTGTCTGAGCTATCTGGCTACAAGAAATCACAGGTTCACTCAAAGCGTGAGCTCTTTAACTTGAACAGGGCAACCAGCTATCAATCCTAGCTCCTCGTAGCTCACAATCTAATACAAAGCTAGAACTGAGGATGCCAGCGTAGGTGACACAGCAGGTAGTGGGTTTCAACTGATTTTGAAAATTCGATTCCAGTTGGATACCCTCAATTTCGGTAAGAGATTAGAAATCAAAACATGGTCATCAAGGACAGAATTGAAAATTCCATCGTTTAGAAACACAAATCAGGTTGGCATTATTATTACTAGTTAATACGTGGGCAAGTGATAAAATGATTAAAAGAATTAATGAAGTTGAAAATGAAAAACAGATAACAAACATGCATATGATTAGATAATTTAAGAATGTTTCCAGTCACTTATTAAACAATATGTGGACTTTGGGAGCTAACCGGCAACTTTGGGCATTTAGTTGATGAAGACTCGAGCACGTCTTTACCCTTATAGTCCATGGACGCCTGCAAGTTTAATACCAAAACAATAGTAGTGGTGAACAAGCAGTTAGTTGAATGAGGATTCCATAACAACAATAGTGGTGAGCAAGCAGTCAGTTGAATGAGGATTCCAGTGGGTCTCTATGATGACCCTCCTTTGGAAAGAACGACTGATGGTATGTAAGTTATGATTGTAGTCTCATGTTATGATTTTTAATTGATTGTAAGCCTGTGATTTATGCATTAAGATTCTTGTGTTGTCTCTTATATTATGAGTCTAAGATAGATAGTGAGATAACACACGAAAGTTTGCTTTGAGATAGGAGCCGTAACTAGTTATCATTGTATTCTTTGTGATTCTAGTCTCATGTCATGATTTTAATTGATTGTAAGGTTGTGGTGATTTATGCATTAAGATTCTAGTGTGAAATAGCCTCTTCATATACTATACAGTATGATAGTGTAAGTGTGTAAGATACTCACATAAGCAAATGAAAACACAATACAAATATCCAGTGAGACCTCACTTATTTAGAAAAACTAGACCTCCTTTATTTAGAAAAAATAGTGAGACCTCACTAGTTTTAAAGAGACACCTCTCTAAACTTAATCCTCAACAACTCTTTGACCTTGAACTTGATTAACAACTGGAAATGTAGTGGTGTCTGGAGAAGAGATGGATGACTTGACAATGGATAAGGGGTAAAGTTTGGTTTGAGATACAACATGGTGCTTTAATGCTCTAGATATTGGATTCATATAGGTCTTTTTCAAATATGAATTTCCTCGAAGTTGTTAGGACCTTATGGGAATATCAACTCCAGTAGTGGGTTTGGACGAAGTATTTGTCAAGTAACAATAGCATATTGACTATATATAGTTGCTTAGGAAAAAGAGGCAGTCCTCCCCCTTTGGAGTGGAAATCCCGATGATAATCTGAAGGTATGAGTTTTGAAATTCTAGTAGTATATATAAGGTGAAAGATGTAAGGACCAGTATTTTTCATATTATTTTCCGGAAATAAAGTTGGGGAAATATGATAAACTAATTAAAATGCTAAAGTGTTGGATTATTAAGTGTTGTGAGTGTGATTGGACCTATTTGCGTTACACAAACCACATTTGGGCTTGGAGTGTAATTACATGATATATAGTTGTGTGTGTGGTGGGAGAGGAGAGAGAAAGTCACCTTCCTTCCCCAAAACAGCCGTCCCTCTCCCTCTCTCCTCCATGGCTCTCAAAACCTCTCTCTTCACAAATCTAACCAAAACTCAAGCTCCAAACTTAGTCCCTTCACAAAAGCTTCTCCAAATCTCGTGCTCTACGCGTTGGTATGCTCATTTCACTCCGGTGTTTGAAGAACTTTTCTTGGATCTTGAAGGTTGAGTGTGGGTTTTGCTTTTTGGAGGTTTTTCAAGCTAAATCATTGAGGTAGGGGACGAATTTCTACTCCCTCTAGTTGTATTTTGTTGATTTGTTGCATATGTTGTTGGGTTGCCTACCAATTTCTAGCTAAACTTGTTTATCACCATGAAAATGGGTTTTTGATCTTGGAATCATCGTGAAGATAGGTTATGATCTTGTTCCATCTTTGGTTGCTACTCTCTCAAGTGTTTGGGTAGTGTTTTGATCCATATTTTGATGAATTTCTAGTTGTTTTTGCTTGGGTTGAAACCCCCATTGAATCTGAAAATCTGTCAAAAAAATTCACGAAATGACCTGGTATCGATACCCCCGCGTCCGGGTATCAATACCAGCGGGTTCTGTTTTTGTTTCTGTGCCTCTGGTATCAATACCCCAATTCTGGGTATCAATACCAGACAGCTTCGAACCTTATTTTTTGTTTAGACTTTCTCTTGACTCTTGGACGTCTTGGGACACCTTTAAATGTTTCGTTCACTCAAAATATTACTTATTACCAACCACTTAGTTGATCGGATTGTTTGCTTGGCTATCCTTTGACCCCCGGTCGGGTAGTTTGACCGTGTACTAATTTGGTCCCTAAACGCGTAATTAGCTTGTATTAGGATATTTTCCACCTTAGTAGCATTCTTGGAATCAAATGATAATGGAGATTTCTTAGTGTCACTTATTTCTTGCTATCTATTGGATTTGGTGAGGTCTTGGTGCATTTATTAACACTTGGCGTACATTCGGGTTGAGTTGGGATTTCGGGATACATGTAAATGGATAATGTGGCATGTGAGTCATATATGAGACTAAGTTGAACTTGTATATTGATAAGTGATGGTATGAGTATATGACGATTGATACGGGGCCCGATAGGGTATGCCTGAGTGACACGGGGCCTATATGACATGCCCGAAGAAATATCAAACGTGTAAGAGGAAAATAATGTAAGTGGTTAACGCTTAGGACACATGTGGCGAGTCGGGTGTGTGTGTCGGACATAAGTTGGATAGGAGAGACGAGATGGAGGGGATCTAGTTGATTATGTGTTACTTTCGAGCCCTTTTACTATTCAAACTCTCTTAACTCTCGTTTTGGTGATTTTATTAGTTATAAATCATCCTATCGGTTTCTCTTAACACCCCTTATATTTCTTTATGTATTACCCTTGTTCCTTTGTTCCACTTGTAACAAGCGTTGGTCGTACATGGATACATTTAGTGCAAATGGACACATGAAATATGTTGGATGTTTTAGAAGGGCTCGATCGGGTGACATATATTCTTTAGTAAGCATGCATTTGATCTTTGACTTGACTAGTATGAGTTAATGGATATACTTGATGAAATTAAAGAGAATGTTAGAATGTTTCCGAGTTAACGTACACATTAAAACAGCGGTTACCAGGAAGGAAATAGAACGTGGATGTTGAAATCGGGTTTAAGTTGAGTAAATGGAAACAACGGAAGAGAACATATACATACATATATATATTTACAAGTTTTGTTGATGTGAAATTATGATTCTGTGGAGACGGCCTTTGTGAGGGTCGTTGGATACGAATGACTAGACCACTAGTAAACATACGGAAGATCAAGTTGGTGAATAGTGACATTGAGATTTATAATGAGGTTAGAGGGAAATTCTATAATCCGTTATCTAAATGGTATATCGTTGAGGAATGCTAAGTGATGCGTGAAGTGTTATTGTTGGGTCGCTATAATAAATTGATATGCTTGGTGGCTTACTTGCTATTTGTCAATCGTATGATATGTTTCTCGTTCATTATATCTTGTTGTGAAATTTTTGAGTCTGAAACAAAAAGGGGATACCTACTGGGCGAAGTGAATGCTCACCCCTTTGCTGTTTCAGGTTTCGCTTGAAGTGCAAGATGGAGTGCGTGGCGTGCACGGCATAGTCAAATCATGGCATGAAGGATAATTTGAAACATTGTAACCCTTTTTCCTTGTAAAACAATGAGATTTTTAATGTAAAATCCTATGGGGTATTGGGTGACGAGATTGAGATTATTACAAAAATGTGAGGAAGTGTTGTAAGGTGATTTCGCATCACACTATGAGTTCTTTAATTTAGAAATTTCTTAAGAAAATGTTCATTTATTTATGTTAAAAATCGAGGGCGTGACAAAAGAACTTATGTTATTTATCCAAAGCCTGCCTTACTCTTCGGAACCACCATCGATCAATCATGAAGTTGAGTAAATGGAAACATTTGGAGTGGATCTCTGTCTTGTTTTTACTCTTGTATTGAATGTTGTTTAAGGATTTAGACAGAGTCTTCTGTTCATGTTCATCTTCAGGTTGCTACCATGACAAGGTTCAAGAAGCCAGTACCAGCAATCCATGTTCATGTTCAGGTTGCGACCATGACAAGGTTCAAGAAGCCAGTACCAGCAATCTTGGAGATTCCTTCCAAGGACCATCCCTATGATCCTTCGCACCATTCTGTTCTTTGGAGATTCCTTCCAAGGACCATCCAAGAACCATTTCAAGAATATGCCGTTGTTGATAGTTCTTTACTTCAGGATTCTGGGTTGCTATTGTATGGTTGCTATTGTATGGTTCAATTCAAGTGAATTTCATTGTTATAGTGATATCTGCATGTGTGCGGAAATCTGTCTCTGCGCATTTGAAGTCTGTTTTGCTTGTTGCGGTTCGATTTGCAGCTTCTGTTTTTCGGCTACATTCACATACATCTCAGAGGTTTATACACAAGGATATGTATTTTGACATTTAACTCTCAGAAATTTGCCTCTTTTCAAAGGGTCGGTTCTATTTGCACTTGTTTGGGAGAGCTCTGAAGTACATTCAAATATGAGTAATCTTAAAATGTTGTAATGACTCGTTGACTTTGTCGCATTTAGATTCATAGGTTTATGATGCTAGGTTTATGGCGCTTCTAAATATTACTACTCATTTTCATCGGAACCCTAAATTGCCGGGGCCCGCTCTTCAGCTTCCACCATGTAGAGGTTCCAACAAGAAAAAAGGAAACACAGAGAACAAACAAATTGGGCTGGAGGCACAACAAATTGGGACTGAGGGAGTAGTACAAATAACATGTTATTGGGTTAGAAAACTTTCAAACTAAAATTTTATTGTCCTATATAAAAGGAATACGAATGGCGACTTCATTGCATAATTTTCATGCTCAATAACCAAAAAAAATAAAAATAAATAACCATACTAATGTCATCCAACTTTTCCAACACAGATTTCCGATCCCCTCTTTCTCTCTCTCCAAATTTACTTATTGGCTTGCAGTGCAGATTTGTGTGGGTAAATTTCTCGTAAATTTCTGTCTCCCCCTATCTCGTAAATTTTTTTTTTTTTAATCAATGGGACATGGACACTACCGTCATTTTAATCGTTACTACTCTCTTTTTTTAAACTGAACGAAATTGATTTCCACTCTTTTTTTTTTTTTTTTTTCTTTTTGGTCTTTTAGCGAGTGAATTACGAAACAGTCTCACTGTAAAACTTTTAGCTAATTCTATCACGTGTTTGGTCGAATAGTAATTGGTTGGATTTCGTTAAAATGAACATTGAAACGTTAAGAAATTTATAGTCGGTTTTCAAAGGGTATCTATCGTTAAGACAAATCTTAGGGGTGTCAGTGAAATTTAACCTTGATCAATGATCATACCGTGGACAATGAGAGCTTTTTAGTAGTAGTTGTTATTATTATCACACTCTGTTTTTTTTTTCCCCGCTTGCTAAGCTTTGTACTCTCCTCAGTAAGGACCCAGGACATATAAATCTCTACTAGTATAATTTTTCGCTCGCATCTTTAATTTTGCTCTACACTCTTGTTTTCTAATAGCAATGTTTTTGCAAATTCTCGTATTGAAATATTTTTGGAAGACATTTTCATACTCGTGCTCTCTCCACACACGTTCATTATGTGACCTAGGCTAGAACTATTGCCACTAGGGCTAAGCCTAATACGTTTGTGAAAGCAAGCATGAAGATCTCTCTGAAAAAATATATAATGAAATTACTTAAGTTCATGAGAACGCAGATTGAAAGCTGGGGTGTAAAACGAGAATTGAGAGTGAGAGCGGAAGTTTTTTTTGGGTAAATAAGAGCGGAAGTTTCCTTCTCAAAGATTATGACTTACTGCAAAGAAGACAAAAAATTATTAGATGCTCAAGGCATATTATGGCAATCGTGTCCCAACCGTTTGTAAGTGTATGGTTTGAGAAGTTAATAAGCCTTCGTCCCTTTTTTAGTGTAGACATTTCTATTTGGGACTGTCCCTTAATAAGTGTGTGGTTTGAGAAGTTAATGGGTAAAAATTTGTACAATTATCATTTTGCCCTTTTGAAAAGTTAGTGGGTAAAGAGCTAATGAGTAAAAGTGGAGGATAATTTTGGTAAGTAGAGGTAAAAGTTGATGTGAAAAGTGTAAAGTGGAGAAAAAAGTTGATGTGAAAGGTGTAATGATGATATTTTTTAATAAGTTGAATTTACGAAGTAACACATTTAAAAATGGACGGAGGGAGTAATGAAGTTCTAATTTGCTTAAAAACAAAACAGGATAGTACACATTGCACTACTCATTTCGTCTCCTACAGTCCAACAAGCAGAAGACATACTATCTTGAAGAGTGAAGTGTGAAATTGGCTGTGCTTGGATTGCAAATTTGAGAAAGGATTCATGGAGATCACGAAAAGATAAGTAGATACTGAAATGAAGAAGACATCATTTGTTTGAATTTTCCAAACACTTTTTTTTCCCCTTTGGGTAAATCTTCCAAAAACCAATGATCCAAACACGGCCTTGATGCGAGCTAATTCCGGGAAAATTTCCAGCCAAATCAACAGCAGTCCCAAATATAAAGAGAATAAAGATATGCAATCAATTGACAGCAGCATCAGAGGATTTCCAGACATGGAAAACTTCACTACTTCTGTATCTCCTTTACAACAAGGTCACCCAGTGATGTGCCTTGGTATCGCTATTTATTTGCAACGAGTCATCGAGTTGCACGTCCCTTTCAACAGTTTCATCTTTTGTACTAATCGTTGTGATTCAGGTCATTAATCACTATTTCATTTACATAAATAAATATCTCCTATCGCAATCTTGCATGCACAAAAACTGGTCAAAATGTGCATAGCTCATTGTGAGTTCCTAGCCCTTTTAGCAGCAAAAAGCTGGCGAAGGAAACCAAATTTACCTCTAGACCGTGCAGATAACGCGCTCATGGTACCATTACTCGTGACAGAAGCCTCGGTGGCATCAGATTCAGGTGAGGATGGTGAGGGTGGGGCCAGTGTGAAGAAAAATGTATTGAGCAGGCGTATGATCTGGCTGAAACTGGGCCGCATATTGGGATCCTCAACCCAACATGATTGAATGATGAAAGCAAGATCAGGGGATATATCATCTGGGAGACTAGGCCTCTCTTGCTGCATTATCCGATGACAATGAAAAACAGATTAGCAATGAAAAAAGTTTGGTCATGTTACTCATTTTCAATGAAGAGATACCTTACTAAGGAGGTTACACAATATAGGAGTAACTTTTTTGAGTGAGAAAGATATTGGAAACAAGTGACCCAAACCCGTTCAGCCAATGGACACTGGATGGGTTGTCTTCCTCACAAAGCATTGATTTTTTATGCTTAATACAGTTTGGTTACGGTAGATGGTAGCATTAAGGTGAAGTTAGACCAAAATTGACTTTAGAGGTGGTAGTTCGAAAGGACCTAGCTTTGTTGGATATCATGCAATATAATGCCCTTGCTAGAGCTTAATGGAAAAAAATATATTCATGTAGCCGACCCCAATTGATTGGGAGTTAGGCTTGGTTAGGTTCAGTTTAGTACAATCTAAATATAAATATAGCCAAAGGATGCAATCTCATGAATTAAGCGGATTTTCAAACTGTGAAAAAAAAAAAAAAAAAACATGAACCACCAAGGTCATAGACTCACTGGCACGATGATAAATGAAGCTAAAGAGAGATCCTTAGAACACATGAACAAAAATCTGCATCAAACCGAGTACTCGCCACCTATGCGCTTGAAGGCCCCTCGCCGACTAACCTCACTTGACCGACTATCCTGACTAATCGCCCGACTAGGCGCCGAGTACTCGGCCCTAGAAGCTAGAAGGTGTCAGGCCGCCCTGGGAGCGCGTAGGGAGTTTTAGAACCTTGATCAAATGCATGAGCTGATAAATGATTCGGACTATCATGTCCCATGCATAAAGGTGCCACACTGCCACTGGCATAACTGCCGCAAACACCAAGGTGTGGCATCATCTCTTGTATAATCACATAAGTCTTTACAAAACCTACAGAAAGAAAGTTCTTGATGCTAGGGATATGAACTACATGACCTGCGAAGATATACCACTTTAGCCTCTAGGGATGTATCATACAAAATTTAATGGACACCTATCACATAGTGCATCCATGCAAGACATACTTAGTGCAAATAGACTATAAATAGCTTCAATCCACCCACTTGCCCTCTATAAAAGAAAAGTAAAACAAAGAGAGACAGCTCAATCCAAAGAGATTAAGATGATGAATTTAATACCTTAAAGGCAGCAGCATAAGCAGCCTGCAAATTGGACATGCCTTCAAATGGCATGCGGTTGGTTAACAATTCCCATAAGACAATGCCAAAGCTGTAAACATCAACCTTGTTGTTGTAATGCTTCTTTTCCCCCTGGCGCAATGTCACAGTGCTATACAACTGCAAGGTTACAGTCAAGCTGATAGTGAAAAGACTGAAATGTAAGCAGAAAACCTCGTAATGCAATAAACAAGGAAATCTCTTCTTACCAACAAAAATTAGTAAAATCTCTAATGCAGGAAGACAGAACAGGAGATTTGCTGTTGTGACCCTCTCCCTCCCTCTCAAATTTGATTTACTTTATCAATTCCTTTCTAGAAGAAATTTCTTATTAATTAAATAGTACCTTCCCCAATGGGAAGCATTCCTGACCTCAGTACATAATTGACACGGGGAATGGATCCACCAACAATTACCAAATTGGAATAATCAAACCTTGATTTCTTTGCGGCTACTAAAACGTTTGGCCCTTCTACATGACAGTACAAATTTGAACTACGAGCAATGATAACTAGCAAAAGTACATCCGCTCGTGCCTTGATAAAGCTACTTCTCTCATCATGCAACTTATGAAGTACCACAAGTGTGGACCTACCACGGGTGATGACCCCAACCTAATAAATTCTGAGTACCTAAAAATTTCCTATGAAGAATGTATAAGTAACTTAAATATCAAACATTTCGACAACCTAATCATTCCAACTAATAAGTGCCCGTTTGGCTAAGGGCTTTAAGCTGGGATTTTGGCATTTCAGCCAAAATGCCCCAAAAGAAAAAAGCTAATCCAGATGCCAGCTCAAAAGCCTTACCTAGTTACCAAATACTAAAAACTTCCCCATTTTACCCCAAGCAAAAAACCATGGCAAAGTTGGTCAAAAGCTCTTAATTAAGTGAAGCAGGCTTCATGTTTTTTTGGTTTTTTTGGGCTGATTTTGCAAAAGAACAAAGCCAGCATTCTCGATGCAAAGAGGGCTTTCCGAAGGTTTATAGACATTAACATGCCGAGTGAAACTGATCAGTAAGACCAATTAACAAATCCTACCAATGGTGCCCCATACCCCAGCAATATATCCATTTAGCTCAAGAAAGAAGCACAAACCTCAGGAGCCATCCAACGATAAGTTCCAGTTTCTGCAGTCATCATCTCAGCTACAGATTCTTCCCTTGCAAGACCAAAATCTGCGAGTTTCACAGACTTCTGATCGGCCGTAAGCAGCAAATTATCTGCATTATTATGTCCAGAAATATGCTTGTAACTAGTGCAAGGGATGAACAATGTCAAATGCATGTTTTTCTCCTATGTAGTACTGGAGATCTTAACCAACTATAAATTCTTGATTCAACAATTAAACAGAAACTTTATCAGCAACAACCACCAAATATCTTTTCCTTGTCAGATGGACATTTGGATAAGTTTGCTGGAACTAAATGTGCAAAAACCAGTCATAAGCATAAAAGACTTTACAATTGAGGTTACTCAACTCCCAGTGAACTAGATGTTCAAGGCTTGGTTAAATTCTCATTTTTGAGGAAGAAAAGACACAACTAATAGTTTGAGACACGATGTAGGACATATTTTACCATCATCATCACCAGTGTTATTACCATGATTTCGCAAATCCACTATCAAATTAAGTGAATATGTAAAATGATGAAGATGGAAGAATAGGACACATAGTTGTCTTTTTGTTGAAGGACAACAGAAAGCGGCATAACACACAAGCAAACTGGTTCAACACATGCACTCTCAACTTGGTTTACGTCACAAAATCCAATCATAATTCAGATTTCAGAGCAAGCAAAACTATGCAGCTTGAGAAACCGTGAGTTACCAGGTTTTAGATCTCTGTGTATAATCCCATTGGCATGTAGACAATCCATGGCTCGAGCAATGTCAAGGGCAAAGCTAATAGCCACATGCAGGTCAAGTTGTTTGGGACGAATGCTGCCTAAGAACTTCCGCAGCGACATTCCCGGTAACAGCTCTGTAACAATCACCATCAAAGGATCCTTACAGGCCCCAATAAACTGCATATGAAAGATGTGTACTGTCCTCAGCAACATTAACATGACAAAAAAACACACAGGAAACAACCTGGGGTTGGAGGGTGAGGGGAGGGATGTGGACGTGCGTGTTGGGGGGTTGCAAACCAACACCTCTCTCCCCGCTCCAATTGCACTAGGCTATAACTAGCTGAACTAGCAACAGACAAATACAAAATGAATAAGCTGAGAACCCATAAACCACACATTTTTCTATAGACGCTCACCTTGACTAGGTTCTCGTGTTTCACCTTTGACATCATCACAACTTCCCTGGCAAATCGACTTTCAAGTGCAGCTCTTTCTTCTGAAGTATCACCACGATGGAGAACTTTTATGGCAACAATTCTGTCACCATACCTGGGAAGAATAACATGGCACTAGGTAAAAAGGAGCGTAAAATTAAGGATGACAAACAGATTAAGATCATTGCAGTTCAAGCGGTAACTCCAAAATAAGAATTAGTATACAAGACATAAAACCAAACCTCATAAGTTCATAGGACAACCAGTGCAAGGGGAAAAAAACAAATGGCACAAATACCACACAAAACCTTTCTGACAAATGATGAGTTTGACTAGGTTAAATGTACCTTTAGAATTACAAACACAACCATTATTTAAAACAACGAAGCTTCACAAATGGCAATTATTTCAAAAACTGCAATAACTGGAATTGCTAAGATAACCAAAACAGATGATGGAATCCGGCTGTTGCCAGAGCAACCCTTGCAGTTTATTAGTTGCATCCCAAAACATTAAAGATGTTTCAATTTTCCTTTGGGTAGAGGAGTATTTTATGTAAAGTAACCGTAGAATTTGAGAAAACGAATGTGAGAAAACTAATTAAAATATCATAAAACTATGTATCAAGACGTCAGAATACTAACAACATTACTTTTAAAGATTCATCTGAAATCACTACATTACGAGCCAAGATTGCTCTTACCTTCCTTCGTAAACTTTTCCATGTGCTCCCTCGCCAATTTTCGATCCAATAAACAGCAACTTGGGGTCAACCAGCAAACTCTCATCAATAACAAATTGTTGGCTCGTGATCGATCCATTCGTCGAAACCGAGCTACCTTTACCCCCAACTGACTTATTTACAACCGGTTTCTTATATTCCCCCTCTTCACTTCCTCCGTTCTTTTCGCTACAACTCATGTTGCAACCCTCAAATTGGTACCAAATACCTCATTTCAACCCTCCCTCAAGTCCCACATCACCAACTCAATAGCCATCCCCAGATACTATTTAGTATTCAACGCAACCATGATTCACGAGCTCAATACCACCTCAAATTCAAACCTAGCGGCTCATTTCAACCCTCTTTGCAATTTTCACATCACCAACTCAATATCTATAACAGATACTCCAATTTACAAATGCAACCGTGATTCACGAACCCAATACTAGCTTCTCAAATTACAAGCGAAAAACCCCAGTTCCACCGCTTCAATCCGCTCCGTTTGGAATACGTGGAAAGTGAGGAAAGAGAACAGTAAATAGAGGAAAATTTTGTGCTTAATACTCAATTTTGCCAATTTGTCTTTTCTTCCTCTCCCAGAGCAAGCAAGGAAATGAAAATTTTTAAACTTTCCCTTCTTTCCCTATGTTCCAAACATCCTATTGAAAGCTATGATTCCTGTACCAGACTTGGCCAATCACTATAAGTTGCTCCCCAATTACTCAACAAAAGTCAATCGCTTTTTAATCGAAACCAATAACTTCGGTTACAAATTTCCGATTATTCAACTTGAGCCAGAAGCCTCGAATTCCGAACAGATAAATAAAAAAAGTGAAACCCTAGGAAACAAGAAAGATGGGTACTTACAATCGAAGCATGCGTGCATACCATTATACGCCCATGTATACATATAATCAGTAGTAATATAAAAAGCTGAAGTCTCGTGTGTTAAGACCCTATCATGAACCGCCGCTTGGGTCAGAATTTCCCGGCCGACGGTGGGTTTCAGACGAAGATAATACCGTAATCTAGAAGATGCGTTATTCCACAGGGTCAGGGGTTTAAAGAAAAAGCAAGGGGGAAAAAGGAAAGTGGGAAAGAAATGGAAGTGGTGGGAGTAGTACAGTACTCGTTAATGGGGTATTAGCCTGTGGTAGAAGAACACGTGGGGAGAGTACGGACAAGAGATTGTGGGGTTCTGAGTCGTATCAGAGTGAATTGGACGTTCTTGGTCGACGGAGGGTGCTGATGAACGAGTGAGTACTGGACCACGATACTCTAGCGCGGATCCTCTAATGCGCATTTGAACGGTCTATTTTCATAATCAATAGTTTAGATATATTTGTTAATTCTTATCGGTAATAATAGAGTACTTTAGCAAATTTAAACCATTGATTATGGAAATAAACAACTCAAATGCAATACTATATGATGCATTACAGAGTCCCCGATTCCGTGAGTACTTGGGTTTGGTAGACAAACTAATCATTCCAATTTAGTAGTTGTGCAACAAACACAATTAGGGTGAGTTTCAAATGAAAACATGTTTGTGTAGTAAACAATCATACGGACCGTTGTGATTAATTTAGAGGAAACATTTATTTCTACCGTCGACGGAAATAGCTTAGTCTCTTCGACTTTTAGGAATAATGTATGTGACGAAAATGATCTGTCTCGGAATTATTATTATTTTAGGAATAGTGTGAAAGCATCTTTCTGAAAAATATTCAAATATGGAATATATAAATATAAATTCGCAAGAGCAAGAGCAAGATCGATGCCATAAGCACTTAATAGGAGGAGCCAAAAAGTCAAAATGGAAAATCCTACCCAAAGATTTTGTGACATATACTATATGAACACAAACCATTTTAATATTTAGAAGAACTCATCTGCCGACTATTACATTTGATAATTTATTTCGCTTTCTGTTTAATATTAACAACCATATCGTAATCTCTAGTATTTGTATTGTTTCTTTGAGTTAAACTAAACGATAGAATATCATGCGCGTTATTTTATTGACTGTGTTTACATATCCAATGATTGTTTCTTTGTTATTTGTCATATTCATGCCCGGCTATAATGAATTATTTTCAATTAAAGTTCATTATATTAATTATCACTGTCAATTCACAAGTTTGATCGCATATCATATCAAATTATGATGATCAGGGACGGAGCCAGGATTTTACTTTTGTGGTAGCGAAAATACGTACTTAAAAAATAAAAAGACAAACTACATTACGAATATTCATCCACTCTATGAAAAACTATAATAACATAAAAATATAGTGGTGGCGAGTTCATATAATTTGGAGATAAAAATCAATTTTCTATATAATAATTGCATTTTTTTTAAAACCTTGTGGTGGCCCACTTGTCCCCCCTGGCTCCATCCTTGATGATGATGACACATATTTTGTACGAAACTGAAGAATAAATAAACAATAACAGATAGAATAAATAACTAAAGCCAAATGGTATATTCATATAGGTAATTGATATTTTTTTTTTTGATTGATAAGCATTTTTTTTGTCTTTTAGTGAAGTTTTTATGTGTAAAACTTCACTAAAAGACAAAAAAGAAAAGTGAAAAAAAACGCTATCAATTTCAAAAAACAGAGAAACTCCCTTCATATATCCTGTAAAATCGTTTCATCAATCATTTTGATTGGTGGCCACTATTTAAATTACGGACCATTTGGGGCCCACATGAATTAGATTTTCTTTATTCATGACTTTACATTGTGGAATATATTTGTTTTTGGAGGGTATGTAATGGATGCATGCTACCTAGTTGCTTGACTTTGTCATAATCAAACACTAAAAACCTATTGAGGAGGAGGAGACCAACCGCCACCCCCTCTCTCCTCCCCCAATTAAAACGAATATTACGCAAGTAAAAACAATAATGGAATTAGAAGACAAGTTTGAAAACGATACACAAATAGCCAATAGAATTATAAATAAATCAAAGAAGAAGCAATTGTATTGTATAATGCAGGCGTGTATCAATAATGGAAATATGGAATTAGTGTAGGAGTATGCAGGCGTGTATCAATAAATGGTATTTTGACTTTTCGAACACACTATGATAAGAAGACAATACCTTAGAGCATCCTTATCAGAATCACCAAATTTTAGACCAAATTTTTTAACCTCAACAACACCTTTTATACTTTAACAAGTCACTTTTTAAAAAATTCACAGAATCAGGTTCTTTATTTTAATTTTACTATATTAAATTTTTTTTTTTTTTTGCTTCTACTTTTCTATTTAAATAAGTTTTTTTATTATATATTTTTATTATTCATTTCACGGTACAGAAGAACATTATATAAAAGGTATACAATTGCCCCAATAGGCAGTGGAAATCGACGCTGTGGAAAGGCTTGGGAGATGCATTTACAGATTGTTGAAATGCATTTATGCTGTGGATAGGCTTGAGAAATAGTAAAAAAAAAGAAAGAAGAAGATATATATGACGCTGTGAAAATAACTTATTGCCGGATAGGCTTGAGAAATAGTAAAAAGAAAAAGAAAAAGAAATGCTCCCTGCTTTCTAAGGAATCAAGGCCTGTAGTGAGCTTACTCACTAAGGCGTGTAGTGAGCAATCCTGAGCGTTGATCTAAGAATCGATGGTTCTGATTCACCTAAACACTCTTATCGGTAGGGTAAGAGCATACAAACATATCTGAATCATTGATTGCTTAAATGAACGGCTCGAATATATATCCACTACGCACTTGTTGTGAGCAGCTCACCATAGGCCCCAGGTTCACTTTCTAAAGCCAAATTCGTTATTATTAGTATTAAAAGGGCCAGCCAACAGGTGGAGGAGAAAATAAAGAGATAGAGGGCCCATCTATTAGGTAGACGACTTGGAAAACCTACCTCGATGGTGACTATCTTTGGAAATTAAGAAAAACGTGACCACTTGGGATTTTTTTATAATCTCAGAAATACTAGCATACAATCTGTTTGTACTTTTGTACACATTTGTGTCAAAATCGCTAGCCTTTGAGAGGGAATTACGTGGCAGTCATTAGAAACTTTGGTGTGCAATCAACGGCTACACTCATTACAATTTTCAAAAATAAAGGAAAAGGGTATAAATGATGTTAACTAGCATTGGCACTGGCACCACAAAGCCAATTACTATAATAATACTATTTGCTACACAAATCAATTATTATAGCTATAAAATTCAAGTAAAAATAAATAAATACTTATTTTTCTTTAATATGTTAAATTTAATTTAGTTTTTCCTTAAGCTCAAAATTAATTAACACTAACAAGCAAAATACTGTATACGCGCTAGTATATATATACAATCATTTTCGAATTGAATGATAAAAATTGACGCAAGTTCGCCTAGGGCCTTCAAACTTAATTATAATGCCGGTCTTGAACGAGTGAATTCTCCGTAAGAAATTCTTGGATCAACCACTGTCCATGTTTACCATTAATAGTCACATACAGAGGAAGTTTCTTGATTGATCTCTTCTATGTCCTGGTCTGCTTACTGAAAGCCTAGGTTGAAGGTGAGTTTTGTGCACCTATGCATAGCACGTGTTATGCACGAGTTATGGGGCTTACTTCAGATCTCATTATTTGATCTGAATTGTTCATTTTGTTCATCTTGTTTAGTACTTTGTTGATGTAAAATTTTAGGTTGATCAAACATTGGTAACTATGTTTTCAGAATCTATTTTTCTTGGAAAAGATACAGTTAATGAAAACGCTGTGGATGATTTTTTTTTACAGAACCGAAAGTTAAATGCTTACCGATCAAATAATTAACGATGTCCGATCAAGCCGGTACGTGGATGAGATACTCAACGAGACGAACAAAATAAATTATTTGGATGAAATAATGAGACCCTTAGTGAGCCCCATAATTGGTGCACTGCACATGTGTTGTGCATAGGTGCATAACACACCCTGAACCCATAAAGAAAAAGAAAAAGAAAAAGAAAAATACTGTAGATAAATCTGCTCATGTGTCTAGTTTTTTCTTCAGATTTGCCCTTCCTCCTTCATAAATCTGCTCGTGTCAAGTATTAACTGAAAAAGAAAAATACTGTAGATAATGTGAAATGATTTTCTTTTAAAAAGGACGCAGGATTTTTGTCAGAGTCCTGAAAATTGTACAGTATACATTAATTTATTTTTAAATTTTCAACACATGCATGTTTTGGTTTGTAAGGCTGAAGACCTCTAGAAGACATAGGACAGCCCCAAAAAGCAATACAAGCCAACTCAAACTTATCTAGCTACCTGGAAAAGATAGGGCAACAAGAAGCAAAAATATCATAACGCACAGATAAAAAATCTCCCTAGTTCTAGGATGAGGCCATTTACAATTGCCCGATCAGGAATAACCATACGTGTTATTTATCGAGAGAACATTTTTTACACCGCCGGTGTAAACCCTCCTTTTCCACCACTACTTTTGTGGGCCTCATCGTTAATTAAATGTTGATCTGAACCGTTCATCTTGTAGGCAGGGGCGGAGCCAAGGGGGGTCAAGCGGGGTCACTTGACCCCACTGAGATGTCAAAATTTTAATAGGAGGTATAATATTTTTTTAAATTTTGTATTTTTGCCCCTTATATATGGTATTTTTTGCTCAACTACTTGCCCTCTTCCTTACCACTGACCACACCAAATAATTTTTCTTTTAACTCTCTATTTCTATTTGCTCTCTACTTGCCCTCTTTACCACACCCAATTGCGTCGAGTTGTTGTATACTATCATAGATATGCAACTCCAAGAGCTAAATAATCGCTTTAATGAGGTAAACACTGAGTTGCTTCTTTGTGTTGCATGTCTAAGTCCATCCAACTCATTTGTAAGTTTAACAACCAAAAGTTGAACCGCTTGACCGAATTTTATCCTAAAGACTTCTCCGATACTAAGCTTTTGGCACTTTCGGATCAACTTGAGAATTTCATCATTGATGTGCGGTCCAGTGTCGAGTTTTCAAACTTGAAAGGAATTGGTGATGTTTTCGAAAGATGGTTGAGACCCAAAAAGTTATAGGGTATCCATTGGTTTTCAGACTTTTGACTTTGACTCTAGTTTTACCTGTTGCGACAGCTACAGTAGAAAGCGCATTTTATGCAGTGAAGATTGTGAAAAATCGACTTCGTAACTGAATGGATGATCAATGGTTGCATGATAGCTTGATTGTGTATATTGAGAGGGAGATTTTTAATAGTATCACAAATGAGGCAATTATGCTACGATTTCAAAATATGAAAAATCGCCGGGGTCACTTGTAAACGTTGTTATAGGTTTTAAATCGATACCTGCTTAGCTACTTTTTGTTGGCATTCAAGTGTAGCTTTTTGTTGTCGGCGTGGACGCGGTTATAGGTTGTATATCTAAGATAATTTTTGTGTTTGGCATTTCAGTGTTTTTGTAGGAGATCAATTGTAAATGGAATTATATGTTATTGATAAATATCTACTTTTAACTCCTTTCTATTTCGCATTTTTGTGTTTTTTTTCTTCTATTATTCTGCTTTAAGAATTTGACCCCACTGACATTTAGTTCTGGCTCCGCCCCTGCTTGTAGGGCCCGCAAAGTACTTCATCTCTGTAAAAAATCATCTTGATCGGACATTGACATGCATATCAAAATTTGAATTTTGTTTTGTAAAATGGGTGGTCATAGATTTTAAAGTTAAGTTGTCATTGACCATCCATTTCGCCAAACGAAATTTAAAATTTCATATATCTATCGACGTCTAATCGAAATTATTTTTTGCATGGATGCAATACTCTATGGGCCCTATAATATGAACGGTTCAGATTAAAACAATAAACTCATGGTGGGACCCACATATAGCGGTGGTGGAAATGGGGTATTTTACACTGGCGGTGTAAACAATGTTCTCTTATTTATGTTCTCTTAAAACAATGTTCTCTTATTAATCTATATAACAAATTAGAGTGGTTTTCAAAAAAACACATTTTTGTCTACATAAATCCTCACCCTTTATTTTTTAAATCTAGGTAGATAAATCTGTAAAATAACACATTTAAAAAATAATAATGGGTGAGGATTTATGTAGATAAAATGTGTTTTTTTGAAAACCACTCTAATTTGTTATGGGTAAACCTACAGGTACAGAATTTTTTGTATAGAAATTGTACAAATCGCTCTCGGGGATCCACTTTTGGGTCCCACACGAGTGATCCGAACCGTTCATTATTCTTAGAACATTTTTCCGAGGGGCCCCACAAAATTTCAGCTCAATCAGACGGTTAGAAGTGCTTGAACCAAAGTCCCACACGGTTAGAAGTGATTGAAACGGTGGGACTTTAGTTCAAGCACTTCTAACCATCCGATTGAGCTGAAATTTTGTGGGGCTTCTCGGAAAAATGTTCTAAGAATAATGAATGGTTCGGATCACTCTTGTGGGATCCAAAAGTGAGTCCCCGAGAGGAATTTATACAATTTTTGTACAAAAAATTCTGTACCCATAGCAGGGTCCAATTTGTTATAAGGAAGATCTTTAAACTTAAAATAGATATCTCTAAGTTTGAAGATCTTCCTTATGGTCGAGGGGGCTTCACTAGGCACCTTGACCTTCCAAGTACTCGGATCCTAGATGACAACAGTATGCAACTATCTTGTCCAGAGAGTGTCGGTAAGGTCTAACCATAAATGTCATTGTTTTAAGTTTTCAACAAACGGAGGCCTAAATCATTTTTTTATTTTTATTTTATCGCAATCAAGTGCCGCCTTTTTTTTTTTTTTTTTTTTGGTTCGTCGGAATTACAAAAAAGAAGAAGAAAGTGCCGCCTTCTGATAAAGCATCACTTCTTCTTTTTTTTCCCTACAGTTGAGCCGCGCCTTAAGACAAGGCGTCACCTTTTTTTTTCCCCAGTCAAGTGGCGTAAGAGCATCAATATCAGGTTTGTTATTTTAGCCAAAAGGTTATTTTGTTGAGTTCAAGTGAAAAAAACACTCTAAGAGCATCCTCATTTGGTGTTGTAAAACACTATTTTTGACAAATTGTTGAGCCAAACCCCCCAAAATCCCCAAAAATCAGCCTCTCTACTTTCACTCAACAAATTGTTTTTGCTACAGTAACACTACATCCTCAGCGAGTTACTGTTCACGGGTTATCCTTTTTTTTATTGTTTCTTCCTTTCCCGAGTTTTGTGCTGGCAAGTGGGGGGAGAGAGAGGAGTACGTGACAAACGATTTTTTAATACAAATGACTCTCTCTCTTACAGTGGATGACTGACGCGTGGAGCACCTCCTCCCGAGTTTTAATACAAACGATTTGTTTAATCCAAAAGGTGCACCTCCTCTGACAGTGGTTTAGTTTTTTAGGAGAAGAGAATTTTTTTTATTAGATTTGAGGGGAGTAGTTTAATATAGTAAAGTTTGGATAAAGAGTCTGATTTTTTGAGTTTTTGATAAAGTGACTTGCTAAATTGTAAAATGTGTTTTTGTGGTTAAATTTGGCTCAATTTTTGTTGAACCTGCTCAACAAATGTTTGGCTAATTTGCAAAAATTGAAACTTTGCTACAGTAACTCTTTATTTGGGAAACTGCACTGTTCATTGGCTAGGAATTGTTTAATAGTTTATTCTCCTGACTTCTGCCCCTCTTTCGTACCCGAAGTCCCTCTTTCTCGGTAAGATGGCTGACGCGTGGAGCTTGATTTTGACAGTGACCAACTCCCAACGTGGGAGTTTAGTTTTTTAGGAGAAAAGAATTTTTTTTATTAGATTTGAGGGGAGTAGTTTAATATAGTAAAGTTTGGATAGAGAGTCTGATTTTTTGAGTTTTTGATAAAGTGACTTGCTAAATTGTAAAAGGTGTTTTTGTGGTTAAATTTGGCTCAATTTTTGTTGAACCTGATGAGGATGCCCTAAGGCGTCACTTAGGAATAGGAAGTTTATCCTCAAAATAGACTACGGAATTGTTCTCCAATAAATATATGTAACATTTCAATAAGGGTTTTCCTATACACTTTTCATACATTCTTATACACTTTTTAAACTTTATAATCAGTCCATTGAATTAATTTTAGAATTTTCTTTTCAATAATAGTATCATGGAAGGCCAACCACATAGCTGTCTGTACAACCTACTCTACAGTCAACAAGTGCACATACACATGAGGTGGTGGTCAGGGACGGATCTAGGAATTCTCCACAGCGGGGGCACCAATGCTAAAGTCAAGAGCAAGTAAACTAAATGATACTCCAAAATTTAGGAAGCTGATTTTGGGACTCCCTTTTTCAAAGGGCCGACGTCTATCTTCGTCGTCTTCCAATATCTTGGGGAATCATAATCGATTCCTTCATCATCATCTCTCATTCGAGACTCGAATGGTATCGGTTGTGTCACCATCGGGTCGCCTCTTGATCGAGGCACCCCTGTCTGTCACTCGAAAATCTGGTTAAGTATGGAAAAGTATCTTTTTTCGGAAAGTTTCAATTTGGCAGATAAAAAGTCCCGGTATTTGTTCCTTGGATTTTTCTAAGCATAATGATATAATCGGATGATCTTTTCAAGTACGGGAAGGTTGTCTTTTGCCTCTTTTCTTCGGAGAAAAACGTGTCGTTTTTCGCCTTTGTACTAAAAGTGAGGGGATGAGATTTTGATAAGATTGGAATATCAAAAATTCTGGAAATGCCATTGTTTCCGAAAGGGGAGTACTTCCTTATTTTCATAAATAAATTAAAGTAAAGAAAACTCAAAATTATGAAAATAAGTGTTCCGAAGGGGGTACTTCCTTATTTCTAAAAAAAAAAAAAATCCTGAAATTGAGGGGGGGCACGTGACCCCCCAGGCCCCCCTTGTATCCGTCCCTGGTGGTGGTTTCAAACCTCATTAATTGTTTTGGCGAAAAGAAAAAAAAATTGGCTTTTTGGTTTTCTAGTTTTGTCTTTATTCAATTTTTTTTTGCATTTGTTAGTTTTGCGTCAAATTTCCGTGGTTTATGGATTCGTCTCGCCAATCTGAAGAGTATAAAATTATGCTCGAAACTAATTTTTTTTAATAAAGCCAAAATTAAACCAAAAATAACAAATGCAATTTTTTTTTAAATAAAGACAAAACGAAAAAACAAAATTTTCTCTTTTTGGCCAAAGCTCTCCCTTTTTCCTTGGGGATAGAGTAAATTAGAGATTTCCTCTCAAAAGACGTTTTGCAGGGTACGGATATTCTCTGTTGCAAAATATACCAGCTATTGAAGTTATGAAACAAGGAAAATGCTAATGTGTGCCCAATAGGCACACGTTGAGTATATTGAAATATGTGAAAAGTGTATAGGGATATATGAAAGTATATTGAAAAGTGTAAAAGGTGCATTGGAGTATGAGTTATTTTTGTTTGTTTGTGTGCTTATTGTGTGCCCATTGGGCACACGTTAGCAAGACCTATGAAACAAATAGCCGGCAAACTACAATGGACCTGGCACAACATTCCGACTTAGAAGGTGTTCCACTAACTAGTTTTTTTTTTTTTAAAACTAGTTTTTTTCTAAAAATTGAGACATGTCATTCTCTCACAATTGACAATACATCACATAAAAAGATGTGAGCACAACAACAAAGCAGTGTTAAAACAAAACTCGTTTAGCGGAACACCCCCTTAATGAGAAAATTCTCCGATAATTCCTTCTGCACCGAACCCGTACCGACAGCGTCGTGGACGCCATTGTGGGTCCCAAACAATCGATCCGAGCCGTTCATCCTTCTCATAATGCGTTTGGGACCCACAACGGCATCCACGACGTCGTTGCTACGGGGTCGGTGCACCCCCGTCAAAGCAGGTAGAAGGGTTCGAGAAAAAACACGGCCCTTGAATTTTGGCAATTAATATCCGCCAAGGACTCATATTTTTTTATTAATACCTCATACCTGCCAAGGACGGAAAATGGAATTCTCATGTCCCGATATTCTCATGTCACGAAATTTCTTATGCCCGAAAATTCTCATGCATGAGAACTCTCGGCATGAGATGAGAATTTCGGACCATGCTTGTTTGTAATTTTGGGCCAATAAGTGTCCTGGGCCGTAGCTGCCCCAAATTTACTAGTACTAGTAATTCTCACTAGCGAAACGTGTTGGGGAAGGAACTCAAAAGCATTAACGCTTAGAATAATGATATGTACACAACACACTTTGACAACAAAAAGGCCACAACACCAAAACGACGTCGTTTTGGTGTTTAGGCCCCAAAAAAAAAAAAAAAAAAATCAAATTTCAAAATCACGCGCTGAAACCAGTCCTTCCCCAAATTTGTTCGATACAGACTCTGAGAGAGAGAGAGAGGGAGGTGCGATCCCACCTCAACCAGCGACCACCATACCATAATCATCTTCTCCTTCTCCGGCGACCACCCCCACCACCGCATCACTTCCGTACGCTGCCGCCGTTGAACACCAAAAACACCAAGTCACCTGCATTCAAGTGGAAGAACACCAAGTCACCTGCATACAAGTCATTTCCTCTAATATCCTTACCATTTTCCTTATCACAAACTTGATACTAATATCCTCAAGTTAGTATGTTTAGCAAAATGACTTGTATGACAAAATCATCCAACTGAATACACTAATCCCACTAACGGGTGGCTTGGTGAAACATCAAACAAACCATTAAAATGACAAAACAAGAAATTACCTCATCTTGGAAATAATCCAAATCGTCTTTTTGCTGGGGTTCGTTGAACCAGGCGAAGAAGCTGCATCAATCCAGAGAACAATCGTCTAATCGTCAAAAAAATTGACCCAACAATCCAATTTAGGGTTCCTGAAATTGGAATCCTAAATTTTGTATAAAAACCCCCCAAATTCAGAGAATCGAAACGAGTTTAGATAGAAAGCGCAGCGCGTGTGTGTGTGTGTGTGAGAGAGAGAGAGAGAGAGAGAGAGCAGCGTGATAGAATCGAAACCTGATGAAATCGTACGACAGTGGTGTTCAACGGCGGCGGACTACGGCAGTGGTGCAGTGGTGGTGGTGGTGGTGGTGGTGTTCGCCGGAGAAGGAGCAACTCCACGGTGTGTGGTGGTCGCCCTCCCTCTCTCTCAGAGTTTGACAGACAAATTTGGGGAAGAACTGGGTTTCAGCGTGTTTAGAAATTTGATCCTTTTTTTTTTCTTTTTTTCTTGGGGGCCTGAACACCAAAACGACGTCGTTTTGGTGTTGTGGCCTTTTTGTTGTCAAAGTTTTGTTGTGTACGTATCATTATTCTAACGCTTAATGGGTTTGAATCTGCTGTTCTGGTCCAGAGCTTTTTAGTACCCGAGAGTAGCAGCTCAAGCCCACAAATAATTTGGCAAATTTTTGTAGTTGTTGGCTCAAAAAAAAAATAAAATATTAATGTAGTTTCTCCTAGCTAAAGCTAGCCCATGAAAACAGAAAGATACAAGACTATCAGTCAATCACAACGTGATTTGTGTGGAAATGTTTAATTTGGTTTTTATTTTTCAATCATGGTGGAACTAAGGGTAGTTTTGGTTAGGGGTTAGAGGATCGAACAAGCAATACATCAACACGCACAAATAAACTGAACAAAGAACACAAGCAATTTTTACGTGGTTCTCCAAAATTGGGTACGTCCACGGGAGAGTTTTTCACTATGAACAAGAAATTTACAATGGAGGAGATACACTCTCACACTCACACACACACACAACTTTTCTCTTCACTCTCAACACTGCTCTTTCCAGTTAAAAAAAAAGGAAACACTGCTCTTTCACAACAACACACACTACTGACTACTCACTGTCTCTTATTCTCTCTGTCTCGGTTCTCTCTCTCTCTCTGCCTTGAAAAATAGAACAATGATAGATACACTCCCTCTCCACAACTCCCAACCACTCCCCCTCTCACATGTGGTGGGACCCATTACATGTAAGACCCACGGTGGGACCCACGCCTGCCAAAGGAGGGTGGGGACTGCCCAATGTCTCCCACGCCTGCTTTCCAAATTTCCAGAGCTTCCAAGCCACCAACTCCCACATGCATTAATATTTAATAGCCCTCCACCATCCTTGACTTCTTTTCCTTTCTTTATTTTCTTTTCATTTGTTCTCCACTCACTCCCCACGTCGGATAGCTACAAACAACCCAACATTTATTTAGTTTGGATCATAAAATTTTCAGCCATGATCTGATCCCTCACTAGTAGACGGTGGCATTGGTTCTCCAGAGATTAATTGAACTGCTCGTAAGCTGATTCGGACACCCAGCCTGCAGTTATAAGAAGAAGAAAAAAAAACTTACTATAACTTAGAGATAAATCAGAGGTCCAAATAAATCAGAGGTCCAACACAAACCATGAGCACTACGACGAGCATGGAAGATTCAGCTCCACTCCACTCCTGGGCGCCCCTCCGCCGCACATGGCTAAGCCGAGGATTCGCTCTCGTCTACTTGTGTGCCGTGGTGGATCTGCTCCACCACCATGTCCTCAATCTCCTCCAATCCACCACCATAATCACTCTAGCCATGTTTCTAGCTGATTTTGTGCTTGCTTTCATGTGGATCGCTTACCAAGGTTTTCGAATGAGACCAATCCGTCGCAAGGTTTTCCTACAAAACCTTGCAAAAGTCGTGACAAAGAGCAATTATCCAAAGTTAGACGTGTTCATATGCACTGCTGATCCGGACAAGGAGCCACCGGTGAGTGTCGTTAACACGGCCCTATCGGCGATGGCCTATGATTATCCGACCGAGAAGTTGTCTGTGTACATATCGGATGATGGGGGGTCTCAGTTGACGCTGTTTGCTTTTGTGGAGGCTGCCAAGTTTGCTGCCCATTGGTTGCCTTATTGTTCGAAGAACAAAATCGTAGAGAGGTCTCCTGAGGCACACTTTGGGTCGACTCACCTTGTTTGGTTCCCTGAGACTGACCAAATAAAGGTATTGAATTGGATTGTATGTGTTAATGATCGATTGTTGTCAAAATAGTTTGAAATAGTTGAAGTTTTTTCTGTGTATGGACTCCAACCTCTGCCCTCCAAAAATGTATTGTATTTAGAGATATCGCTAGGCGTCTCTCCACCGCCGATCATCGCCCGGCGACATTTAGGGCAATATGTACTAATCCAGATATGACGTGGGGTAAAGTAAAATGTGGTCACTCTATGGCGGCTAACACTAGCTATTTGTCACGTTGTGGTTAACCCAATTTAACTTTTGTACGACATCTAGTCATCTTTGGTGAAGATAAGGTGTGCGTGGACCATTGTGGTTCCATTTGATTTCTGCTTAAAATATTTATATATTCCTAATCATTAGTATTTTAAATGTAAATAAATTTATATGTGAATTATGAGAGTGTTTTGGAGTCATTTTCAGCTTTTCATTTTTCAACTTTTTAGATTTTTGCCTTTTTAGATTATGATCAGAACATGAGTGTTTTGGAGAAATGTGCAAATGTATTTTGCTACAAAAGTAATGTTTGAAAGATATGTGTAAAATACATTTTGAAGTTCTTTTGTTAATCAAAATGGGAAAGTGAAAAATGAGAAGTTAAAAAGCTCATCACAGCCTACTATTTGCTTCTCCTTTCTGATGATACATTTTGGGAAAAATTTCTCTTGTATCCCTTCGACTTTACACGAAAATTCAATTTGGTCCTTCGTGTTTCAATTTGGACAAACTAAACCTTGCATTTTGAGATTGGTTACAATGTTAACCCTCAGTTGGGTTCCCTTAAAAATTTGGACAGAAATCAATCACGTGCCCTACACATGACCACTTATAAGGGACATTTATGTCCATTCATCAAGTATCAGCTTTCAGAATTGGCTCAATTAACAGTTTAACACGTCAAGCATTGGGCCTTGAATCATTGAAACGCTTTATATTTTTATTGATCTATAATTTTCTGAAAGCTGTTAATCAATATAAGCTTCATGAATCATGGTGTTTAAATTTTGTATTTTTTTTAAAAATTTTCTTCTCTCATCTATATGTTTGTTGGTTTCGGCAGAATATGTACGAACACATGAAAATGAAGGTTGAGAGCGTGGTCGAAAGAGGAAGCATTCCTTGTGATTACATTACTAATGAGCAGCACCAACCTCAATCTTTCAGCAAATGGACTGCAAATGGTTTTACTCGTCAAGATCATCCTACAGTCATTCAAGTTGACTTTCTTATTGACGAATTCTAAAATCAAACGATTCCGGTTATGAATTTAATCCGATTAAAAAGCCTAAAATAATACTTCAGAAAAAGACTGTTTAGTCCCATTTTAAAGGATCCTTCCGTATTTTATGCAAGCACGAGTAGGGCCGCCACAACCAGAAACTTTGCTAGTAAGTACATAAAAGCATTTCCCATGATACATGCCAATTTTTAAGAAGCCAGAGTCAGTTTTTGAATTGCTACAATGTTATTTGGTCAAAATTGATCAAAAGTGCTCCAATAGTGCTAAAGGCCATTTGGAATTTTCACGGCCAAATTTGGATTTTTTGGCTTCCAAAAGAGCTCCAATTGGAGCTCGAGTTTTTGACCTAGAAGCCAAAATATGACTTTGGCTTCCCTTTTGACTCTCATCCTTTTCACGGGGTAGAGCCACAATTTGTAAATAGTAGGATCAAATACCTAAAACACCGTGCATTCTATTGCGTCTGGGTCTCATTTGAAGTGAAAAAGGGCAAATATTGCAATTTTGATGGCATCTTTAAACACACAAATATTTATGCTATTCCATTGCTTTGCAGTTTATTCACACTCAACATACTTTTGTTTGGATAGACAATATTATAAGTAGCTTAGATGAAATGCTTGAGAAAATATCACAATCTTAATAAGGTTAAATTTTTTTGGTAAACAAGGTAACATTACTTAAATTGGGACACAAATTCCTTATTTTTGACAAGACAATACAAAATCTAAAACTGGAAAATAATCGGCTCCTAAGCTGCGAAGCATAATTCTCTTGATTTTCTAAATATTCCATTTTGCATGTATACCTCATATCTTAGCAACTGATAGATATGCATTGGCATGCAAGAGCAGGTGATAGTGGAGAGTGACAAAGACAAAGACAAAGACATAACTGGGCATCCGATGCCAAACCTTATCTATGTTTCCAGGGAGAAAAATAGGGCAATCCCTCACAATTTCAAGGCCGGTGCACTTAATGCCCTGGTAAGCCTTCTAGGGTTTATGACATTCTCGCACGATGGAAAGATGAATGTTTAGTACACAAATATCTGAACACAAATGTGTTTGAAGCCACCCGATTTGTGTAGATCCTACATGCATTGTGTAGGATACAAATTTTGGTGAGCTCCAATTGGCCAGAGCTAGCTCCACCTTTAATTGTGTATGATTGTTTTTTAGCAATTCTCGTTTCTTTACATCCATTTCAACTGACCATGGAGACAAATTTGGTATTTTGGTACTATTATTGAAGCTCCGAGTATCGGCTGTCATGACGAATGCCCCAATAATCCTGACTCTAGACTGTGACATGCGCTCAAATGACCCACAAACACCTCTTCGTGCTATGTGCTATCACTTGGATCCTCAAATGGCCTCAAGATTAGCATACGTTCAGTTTCCTCAGAACTTTCACAACATCAACAGAGATGATATTTATGGTGCTGAATTCAAGTACCCGTTTCATATTGATCCTTTTGGAATGGACGGGTTAGGGGGCCCAGACTATGAGGGCACTGGATGCTTTTTCCGTAGGCGGGCTTTCTTTGGAGGCCCATCTTCATTTGTCCCCCCCGAGAACCTAGAACTAAGCCCTGATCGTCTCGTGAATGGGACGATTCAGTCCAAAGAAGTTCTATCGCTCGCGCACCATGTAGCTGGCTGCACTTTTGAGGCCCAAAACATCTGGGGCTCCAAGGTAAACACCCTTAGCTAAAAATGTTATTAACATTTTTTTTTCCTCCTAAAGATATTAATAAGTTGGTTGAAACTTTTGTCAGGTGGGGTTTAGGTATGGATCATTGGTTGAGGACTTGTACACGGGTTACAGGCTGCATTGTGAGGGCTGGAGATCCATTTTCTGCCATCCAAACAGGCCTGCATTTATGGGGGATGCACCAACTACTCTAAATGATATGCTGAATCAAACTAAGCGGTGGACTATGGGCCTTCTTCAAGTGGGCTTAAGCAAGCATAGCCCTATAATCTTGGGCTTCAAGTCCTTGAACCCTTTCCATGCCCTCTGTTATACAAACTATGTCTATTGGCCCATTTGGGCGATTCCAATAACTATTTATGCTTTCCTCCCCCAGCTAGCTCTTCTCAACTCTTTCTCAATCTTCCCAAAGGTATGTCAACACAAAAGATTAATGATTTGGAGAATTATAAATCCATGTTTGACCTTACTATGAATTCCTTGATCTATGGAGAATGATTCACAATATCAAGTTCCTAAAACCCCCAATGTTGCTGTATTTAAATGTTGTTACATACACAATTGTTAGGCCAGCTGCATCGGTTGAATGATATCATAGTTGCATGTGTAAAACGACGAGCAAGATAGTTGTTGTCTAGTTTGAAACAAAAAGAATATAAGTTTGTAGAATTATTCGATGCACGTGGACCTCTCATTAGTTTGTAGAATTCACGTACATCGGATGATTGCAGACTTATCTAATTCTCGATATGCGCATCTGTCATTGCTCTCCTTTCAATACTAGTCTAACACCCATGATGTATATGGAGATAGTTCTGGTGTGCAGGTATCAGACCCTTGGTTTTTCACATATGCTTTTCTTTTCCTTGGAACCTATACACAAGACTTTCTGGAATTCAGCTTAGCCGGAGGAACGTTTTGGAGGTGGTGGAACAATCAAAGGATGTGGATAGTTAGGGGACTCTCAAGCTTCACACTCGGGTTAGGCGAATACATACTCCAGTCCTTCAGTTTCGCCAAATCAGGATTCCACGTGACAAACAAGGTGGTTGACGATGAACTGGGGAGGCGATACGATAAGGGAATTTTTGAATTCGGAGTTGCTTCATCCCTGTTTTTACCCTTGACTACAGCAGCTCTAATCAATTTACTCTCGTTTGTTCGAGGCATCATTCACATATTCGTCTACGGTGGATTTGAAGATCTGTTTTTGCAGATTTTCATAGCAGGGTTTGGGGTGGTGAATTGTTGGCCTGTGTATGAAGCAGCTTTCTTCAGACGTGATGATGGAAAGATGCCTATGAAAATTACAGTGATATCAGTAGTTCTGGCATCAGTTCTATACTTGGCTTCCTCTCTGGCTTTTTAGAACTCCCTGGTGGTGGTGGTTATTTATCAGCCTAAACATTAAGCTCCCTCCGACCTTGGTTTGGTTGGGGAAGCTGTAAATATCTACAGCTTCTTACAATGGATGTCATGTAGGGAACATCATAAGAGTAATAATTTACAATTTGAAATATTGTGGTGAAGATGTTATGCCATTGCGGTGATATAGTTTGTTAACCCTTTTGGTTGTTCGTAGGCCCCTGATACGAAGTAATAGGCTACTCTCTTGTTATCTTGTTTGTCAACAGAGTTTTCAGTGTCATCGGAGCACTGCTCCAAAGGCCATTGACAACACATTTGTACGGGCACCAACACAACTTTGCTCTGGGCGCAACACTCAAATGTACAAGCTACCCCCCGGCAACAAGCAACTGCACCCATTGCTAACAACTCCTTCAGAATCAAGTTCAAAATTCGCAACATGATACTACCCAAGGTTTATTGTGCTCATTTAACTGCCATTGTGAGCATGTTTGGGGGCTGCAACCTAACCCCCCTAATTGCACTGGGATATGACTAAATGAACTAGCTACAGACAAATACAACAATAATAACATAACCTTTCCAACAGGACTTTTAAAAACGCCCCAAGAGGTTTGGCCTCGTGATCATTGAGATGTAGGAGTTACCCTCGAAGCCGGAGCTTAATTTAGGGCAGTGGCACTGAAAACTCTGTTGACAAACAAGATAACAAGAGAGAAGCCTATTTCTTCGTATCAAAATTAAATAATTCAAATCCTACCGTGACAAGCTAACAAAAAGGTTACACGCTGATAGATTCAAAAAGAAACTACAGACCTTAAAAAACGGTGCTGTATCTTTTCCTTTCTCTCCCTAAAACTTTTCAGAACTATAACCCCTGGGAATTCCCATGAACAAAAAATGATGTCATTGTACATTGAATTGTATTGAACTGAATTGTCCCTAACTAGTACTCCTAAAAAAGTACCCTGGAATAGAAAGACTTTAAGAATTCAGGCAACCAAATTGGTTACTACATCTTCCTCTCCAGCAGCCAGCGTCGAGAGCTCCTCAGCCCTCTTCGCTTGATGCTTCCAATCCGTTTGATACAATGTGTACAACATCATCCCTACACACGCATACTCCGCCGTCACTAATCCCCACCACATCCCCCAAAACCCGAAGTTCAACACAAACGCCAACGTAACCGCCAGAGGCAGTCCAATAAGGTAAAACGCGGTGAGGTTGATACGGACTCCCACCTTAGGCCAAGCTGACCCCACGAGAACCCCGCAAGCAGCTGTCTGAGGCGAATTCCCGACCTCTGCTAGCCCTATCATGGGAAGCGCGGTTGCAATCAAGGCTAGCGTTTCACGATCGTTTGTGTATATTTTCCCCCAAACAGATCTTAACATGAATGTCAAACAAAAGGCCGTGAGTCCGTATCCAAGGGCAATGGTTATGCCTATTATGGCAGCCCTTTGGGCACGATGGGCTTCCCCGGCTCCTAGCTCGTGCCCAACGCGTTGCGATATGCTTACGTTCAGAGTATACGGGACTACGTAGATGACACCGATTGTTTGGATTAGCACTCCTATGTTATGGATTTTATCGCGAACGCCTGTTACGAAAACGCCCCTACGGATCTTGGGAACAATGAATCACAGAAAAAACAAACAAATATGTGCGTAATGAAAAACCGGAAAGAAAGCAAGACACAAGATATACGTGGAAAACCTCAACGTGAGGAAAAACCACGGGAGCCACACCAGTCCACTATGAAATCGAATCAAGGAGTACAAGTCTTCTCACAATCTCTCTGAGATTGGTTTTCTCTCGCCTCTCTCTATTTTTTCACGCTCTGAAAAAGTATTTTCGATCTAGCCAACACACACGTCGGCCGAAACCCTAAAAGACAATTTAGGGCCTCGGTAGCGCTACAGGGAAATACCTGTAGCGCTCCAGAACTCTCTGTTCGCAAATTAGGCTCTGGGTAGCGCTACCCCATTTCCTTGGTAGCGCTACCGCTTTGTTATCTTCACTCCCAACAATCTCCCACTTGAAGATAACCTGAAGCATCCGAAAACAAACAACCGCAGACCCAAATGATCTCAATCAACCCGTGGACGTAGTCATCTGACCCCTCTTGGTGTGACTCCAGGCACATCATCTCTTCAAGCATGAAGGCCAACTGAAGTTGAACACAACTTCAGTTTCTGAACAGTGACAGACTTAGTCAACATATCTGCCGGATTTCGTTCCCCCAAAATCTTCTCTAGCAACAAATCCCCATCCTCCAAAAGCGAACGAATGAAATGGTACCTCAAATCAATATGCTTCGTCCTGGCATGGAACACTGGATTTTTGGCAAGGTGTATAGCACTCTGGCTGTCACTGAAAAGAACGCAGTTCTCTTGCTTCAAACCCAACTCCTCCAAAAAGCCCTTCAACCAAATCATCTCCTTTGCAGCCTCAGTCACGGCCACATACTCAGCTTCTGTCGTGGATAGTGTCACTAATTTCTGCAGACGTGAGACCCAGCTCACCGCTGTTGAACCCATAGTATAGATATAACCTGTGGTGCTTCGCCGCGTATCCTGATCACCGGCAAAATCTGCATCCACATATCCCTGCACTGTCAATTTCCCTTTCCCAAAACAAAGTGGCAAATCAGTGGTACCTCTCAAATATCGCATGATCCACTTTACTGCTTCCCAATGCTGTTTCCCTGGATTGCTAGCAAACCTGCTCACAACTCCCACTGCATGGGCAATGTCTGGTCTCGTGTTCACCATCGCATACATCAGGCTACCCACGACCGAGGTATACGGAACCTTGGCCATGTACTCTCTCTCTGCATCTGTCTTGGGTGATTGCCCCTGAGAAAGTTTGAAATGACTTCCCAAGGGTGTGCCAACGGTCTTAGCACTCTGCATACTGAACCTCTCCAGAACACGTTCAATATACTCGGCTGACTCAACCGCAAGGTCCTTGAGCCTTATCTCTGCCGATCCTCATCCCAAGTATCTCGCTTAGCCGCAGATCTTTCATAGCAAACTCCGTTGCCAAGCTGTTGCTTCAACCTCGTTGATCTCCCTAACACAGAACTCGCTACAAGCATGTCATCTACGTAGAGCAATAAAATGATGTAGCTAGACTCAAACCTCTTGAAGTAACAACGGTGATCTCCATTGCACCTTTGTGTAGCCACTGCTGTTGCATGAAACCATCAAACTTTCGTACCCACTGTCGGGAGCTGTTTCAAACCATACAGACTCTTCTTGAGTCTCCGCACACCATCTCTTCCTTGTCTTTCACAATGAAGCCAACATCCGCTTCATGTAGATTTCTTCATCCAAGTCCCGTGAAGAAAAGCGGTTTTAACATCTAAGCGCTGCTCAAGGTAGAGATTTTCAAAGAAAGAACCAAACTCAACACCACTCGATAGTGGCCATCTTCACAACAAAGCGAAAATATCTCGTATAATCGATCCCCTCCTTCGTTGGAAGCCTTTTACAACCAATCTTGCCTTATACCTTTTCTTGCCATCACTCTCCGCTAAGTCGAAAAACCCATTTGTTCGCAAGGCTTTCTTTCTGCGGGAAGCCGAGCTAATCGCCAAGTATCGTTGGAATGAAGAGAATCCATCTCTTCCGCATCGTGATCTTCCACTTAGCCGACTCGGAAACCCGCATAGCTTCATCAAAGCACTGGTTCTCCTTTGTCCGTCAAAAGCAAGTAATCAAGCGAAGAAATATATTTCGGATTCGGCTGTGTACTCGGGTTGTCCTCCTCAACTCTCGACCCATTGAACTAGTCCCCTCTCTCGGAGCTACCTCATCATCGAAACTGTCTCATCTAAAGCTCTCTCCTCGCTCGACTGGACCTCTGTTCAACCCCACCGCCATCATCCGGGAAGATCCTCCAAACCAAAGTACTCGGACGTATCTCCATCCGAGGTGGTTCTCCCATCGCTCTCGGACGTATCTCCATCCGAGGTGATACTCCCACCGCTCTTTGTTTTTTGTCCCCTGTCTTTGTACATCACCTTTTCATCAAACACAACGTCTCGCTTCGATTGTCTTACGGTTCTTGTCATCCCAAAAACGATAACCAAACTCATCTCCACCGTACCCAATAAAGGTGCACTTACGTGACTTAGCATCAAGTTTATCCCCTGTCCTTGTCGCTAATATGCACATAGGAAACACAACCGAAAACATGTAAGTGTGAGAGATTTACCTCTTTACCACTCCAAACCTCCTCGGTATGCCAAAATTCAACGGGGCCCGATGGCCCAAGATTGATCAAATATCTTGCTTGTCTTGTCGCATCCGCCCAAAACATCTTGGGCAACCTGCGTGTATCCGCATGCTCCTAGCACGCTCGGTCAAAGTCCTGTTCATCCTCTCGCAATGCCATTATCTTTGCGGAGTCCCTCGGAGGTGTTCTCTCTAAACGAATCCCGAATAGAGCGCGGGTTTTCTTGAACTCCCCAACTCATACTCTCCGCCGTTGTCGGACCTCAACCTTTTCACCTTCAAATCTGTTTCATTCTCAACCATGGCCTTCCACTTCTTGAAGACTTCAAAGACCTCGACTTGTGCTTCATGAAGTATACCCATACCTTACCTTCCTCGAGTGATCGTCGACAAAGGTAACATAGTAATAAGAACCGCCAAGAGAAGACACAGTTGGACCCCACACATCTGTATGGACAAGCTCTAGCTTCGAGCCCCCGGGAGGCCCGCCGCCTTTTCAAAGCTAACCGTTTGTTTCCCGAAGATACAATCTTCACACATGTCAATATCCACCGACTCTAAACCCGGTAGCTTCCCATTCGACCGCAAAACCTTCATTCCCTTCTCACTCATATGCCCCAGTCTTACGTGCCATGATTTGAACTCTCTTTCTTTGTCTACAACAAGAAGTGTATCGCTACCATGTGAAGTCAAGTAAAGTGTACCAACTTTCTTGCCTTTAGCCGCCACCATGGTACCGTTGGAGACTTTCCACGTGTCCCCCGTGAATGTTGAAGTATAACTCGCCGCCTGCTGCAAGCTGTCCGACCGAAACAAGACTCCTCTTCAACTTCGGAACGTGTCTGACATCTTCAGACACCATCTGTACCCCTGCGTCGCAATCTGAACATCCCCTCTACCCACTATACTGCAAGGCTCGTCGTCCCCCAAGTATACTTTCCCAAAGTCCCCTGCTACATAGTTCTGCAGAACCTCCCTGTTAGCAGTGGCGTGGAATGAGGCACCCGAATCAATCACCCACGATTCGGCGTCGCTGTTCATGGCAAGAATAAGTGCATCGTGCACAACATGAGCCTCTTGCCCACTGTTATTCTTCTTCGGTGCTTTGCAGGTTTGTGACATATGGCCTATCTGACCACAATTCCAACATTCACCTTTAATAGGCCGAACCTGAGATTTGGCCTTATTTCCTTTACCCTTGGATTTCGACATGTTCCTGTTCTGATTCTGACCACCCCTGGCCTGGCTTCTGCCCCTCTGCTCAAAACTTAGAGCTGAACCTGAACTACCTGAACCATCGATCGAACCCCTTCTGACCTCCTCAGTCAAAATCAAACTGACAACCTCACTCGGTTTCAACTTTTCTTTCCCGCCGACCATCGATCCAGAATCGTACCTGCCGCTCTCTGGGCATTTGAGACAAAATTAACAAGGCTTGAACCTCATCATCAAACTCAATAGCTGACAGACGTAAGTTGATCAACTATCATATTGAACTCACCGAGATGTGACATAAAGGAAACCCCTTGACCATAGACAAGGTTGAAAAGTTTTTTCATAAGATGTACCTTATTCGCAGCGAGACGGTTGCTCGTACATCTTCTTGAGTGCTTCCATAAGCTCTTCCGTCGTTTTCTCCTTCAATATGTTGTGTGTGACTGACTTTGAAAGGGACAGGCGAATAACCCTAACGCCTTCCTGTCGTAACGTCCCAATCCTCGTTGCTCTCTCTGCAGCCTTTCTTCCCTTTACTTTACCCCCGCGGCCGTTAAGATCCTTCGATACAGATAGTCCTCTATCTGCGTTTTCCAAAACACGAAGTCTGACCCATCAAACTTATCGAGCTTTGATTTCCTTCTTCGAACCCATAGCTCCCACTTGAAACCCTAGTCGCCGAACAAGATTAAACCCTAACTTGTCGAACAAAACCTACCGCAACTGCGGCTCTGATACCAGTTGTTATGGATTTTATCGCGAACGCCTGTTCAATCCTACAACGAAAACGCCCCTACGGATCTTGGGAACAATGAATCACAGAAAAAGCAAACAAATATGTGCGTAATGAAAAACCGGAAAGAAAGCAAGACACAAGATATACGTGGAAAACCTCAACGTGAGGAAAAACCACGGGAGCCACACCAGTCCACTATGAAATCGAATCAAGGAGTACAAGTCTTCTCACAATCTCTCTGAGATTGGTTTTCTCTCGCCTCTCTCTATTTTTTCACGCTCTGAAAAAGTATTTTCGATCTAGCCAACACACACGTCGGCCGAAACCCTAAAAGACAATTTAGGGCCTCGGTAGCGCTACAGGGAAATACCTGTAGCGCTCCAGAACTCTCTGTTCGCAAATTAGGCTCTGGGTAGCGCTACCCCATTTCCTTGGTAGCGCTACCGCTTTGTTATCTTCACTCCCAACATCCTACAGCCGCCACGGTCGATTGTGGATCGTTCAATAAGCCGCCTAGAAACAGAATTATTTCGTACCACCACCATTCCAAACACACGGAACACACGCTAGGAATTGCAAGGCCTAGCAATGGACCCCATCCTTGAAAAGTCGAAATTACCGTGGCCCCAACCCACGGTTTTAGGGCTACTTTTGACATGGCGATGTAAATCAATAAGCCGACGTTCATGTTGAATGCGTAACAAACAGAGCTCAGGGCAATGCCTTTGACGCCTAGTTTCAAGTACGTGACGAAAAGGTAGGTAATGGGAAGGTGAAGAATCGTAGCGCATGTGGCGACTATGGTTGCCGGTGAGTTTAGGCTCTGGGTCCTTAAAAATGATCGTAACGGGTTAAGATGGGCGTGTGCCAGTAATTCAGGAATCGAAAACATGAGGTAAACTTTGGCGACTTTTGTTATAACGCGGTCTTGGCCTAACCGGAGGAAGACATATTCAACGTTTAGCCATAGGAGGGAGATGGGAACGGATGCGCATAAAAGGAGGATGAAAGTTTTAAGGTACATTTGGCCGAGAACGGACCATCTCTTGGCTCCATAGGCTTGGCAACAAATTGGGTCCATAGCCAAAGAAAGGCCTTTCATGACTGAGTAACCAGTGACATTTGCAAATGCAATTGCGAGGGAGCCTCCGGCTAGTTCAATGTTTCCCAAACGGCCCAAGAAGAGCATGGAAATGATTTGTTTTGAGGATATTAGCAAGGTTGTCATTAGTAGTGGGAATGCTGTCTTTCCAAGAAGTAGTAGCTCTTCCACCACCTGCAGGACACGTACCCGGGCAAAATGGTCAATAATAATCCCACCGTCAATAAAAAAAAGACCGAGCACATATGAAGTTCTAATTTTTGAGTACTACCGGAGTAGAGCTACGTAGTGGTGCTCGAGGTCATTCTAATACCGCACATCCTAGTGTGACACACGATCAAGTTTGTGGACCTCACGTAAATGTGTGGTGCTGGAATGATCTGAAACACAAGACTTCTACTGTGCTTCAATTACCCCATACGAAATGATTTACTCCTAGTCAATTATTCACGACGACCCTTGGCCCTTGTGTAAGGCCAGAATACAAAAGTTAAGCAACATGTTTACAAACAGAAGAAGGGGAAAATAAACAGAGAAAAAAACAAACAAAACACGTCAAGCAACTGAAGTTCGAACACAGAATAAAATTAAACAATGTAGTAAGCACAAAGTTTAACCATTGGAAAGGCTACAATGGTTAAACAACGATTAAAAAGCATCAGTAGCACAAGGGGGTGTGCTCAGAAAGAAGAAAAGTTATACGGTCCCCAGCTTTATCTTTTCATCTGAAGCTGTTACTAGTTCCAACACTAGAATAAAAAACTCGCATACTTTGGTTACAAAAAAATTAGTATGGAAAGCTCTGCCGGAATGAAGTGACAGTGATACTGTAATACATGTAAAATATTTCTTCTTTGGTCTAAAGTGTGTCATGCGTTCACGTTCATTATTCGGTACATGAATTTCGTTAAGGCTTTCTATTTGTGAAGCATTACATATTAAATATCATATCTACAATTTAGACCCTGTAAGTAATTGACATGCTATTCTCATGAAGCTATTAGCCTTGCATAACTATGATCATCTTGAACCATGTTATGTATTAGAGGAGAGCTACAAAGAAAAATAATTATAATCAGCTTTTTAGTTCACTGCCAATAGTGCAAGATATGAGCATCATTGGTTTCTTTTCTTTTTAAGAGCTTGCTAACCTCCGCTCGCTAGGCGAAGGGTAATATGAGTATAAAGACAAACGAGTTCAGATTTTAATACAAATCTCACGGATATTAATACACTTTCACATATATTAATACACTTTTCTCAGAGATCAATACATGTTTTACACATTATCCTCTGCCCAAGGGCGAATTTGAACCTGACAGTGTTCGGCCCAAATAGGCGAGTGCAATTTTGTTCACCCTTCCTATTGGTTGAAATGGTGTAGGCCCCACATTACAATACACTTTTCGGTAACGATGACCTCACTTTTTGATTGGATATCACTTTTTTGATCTTTGCAATACACTTTTTTGATCTTTGCAATACACTTTTTTTTGGTAAGGATGACATCATTTTATTTTATTTCAACCAATAGGATGGATGGTGAACAAAATTGCACTCCAATTAGACTCGCGAACTTGGATATAGTAGTGTATTAGTTGTAGCACTTTCCTATTTTTTACCAGGAAATAAATTTGCAAGCTAACATAAGTTTACTTTATCTTTCCTTTAAAAAAGGAGAGGAAAAAAAAGAGGGAAAAATTCAAAATGCCCCCCAAATTTTGACCTCAATATCAAAAATACTCCTAAACTAACAATTTTTTCAAGCGTAACCCCAAACTTCAATTCTGTCATCAAACATACCCTCACCGTCTGGATTTGTTACCTCACTAACGGGAAATGCTAAGTTGGAACTTAACGGACCCCAAAAACCGTTAAGTGGCTCAAAACGACGTCGTTTTGGGCCTTTAAAAAAACAAAACAAAAACAAAAACTCTCCTTCCTCCCGAATTCACAGGAAGAGAGAGAGAGAGATGTTACACCGACGACGGAAAGGAAAGGAAAGCGGTCTCTTCTCTCTCTAGACAAAAGACATCAGGCGAAATTAAAGAAGGAAAATCAGTGGATCAAAATGCGAAATTGGTTGTGTCAGATGAAGAATTTGCAAGGGTGTTTCAGGTTCTTGGCCAAATTTGACGAGCATTGAAATGGTTTCACACACCACCACATTGTATATCTGTTGCCCTAAGTAAATCTCTTCTCTTTCGTAGAAGTGGGATTGGAGGAGGTCAGAGAAGGCGGAATCGAGGGAGTGGGACGGCGGTGTGAATTGGGGAGGAAGGAGAGAGTTTTTTTTTGTTGTTAAAAGGCCCAAAACGACGTCGTTTTGAGCCACTTAACAGTTTTTGGGGTCCGTTAAGTTCCAACTCAGCATTTCCCGTTAGTGAGGTAACAGATCCAGACGGTGGGGGTATGTTTGATGACGGAATCAAAGTTTGGGAGTACGCTTGAAAAAATTGTTAGTTTGGGAGTATTTTGATATTGAGGTCAAAGTTTGGGAGGCATTTTGAATTTTTCCCAAAAAAAGAAGCTCAAATGTCACTCTCACAAACTTTTACTTCTTAACTAGGAATGTTTTTTTACGTGACATGTATTGTCGGAATCAAATCAAACTCTTGCCTTCTTAAAGAGAACAACACCACCAACTTAGAGCATCTGGGTGACAAAATGTGGAAGGAGAAATTACACCAACACCAATAATCTTGTTTCTTGTACTACAACATATGGAGAGAGAGAGAGAGAGAGAGAGAGAGAGAGAGAGAGAGAGAGAGAGAGAGAGCTAACCTCGCTCAAAGGCAAACGCTGCTTAAAGTGATGGAAGAATGTGTAGATTTCTCCTTTTCTCTTTCCTTGTTCAATGTTTCCAGCATCCCGGGAGGCTGATTCGTCGACTCTTTGAATTTCTAGAGACTCTATCATTGCGCACATCTTCTCTGTTGTGCAAACAAAGAGTGCGATCGGAAGAAAAAGTGAAAAGAAAAGGAAAAAAAAAACAGAGATTGTAGTAGTACTAAAGAAAGAGTTCCGGTTTCGAATGTGGATCGATGATATGACCAAATGGACGACAAAAGAAGAAACGAAGAATGCATTTGCAACTGCTACTGCTTCTTCATAAACAGAGTAATGGAGTAGTATATATATATAAGAGCAGGGGAAGCAGACTATAGAGCATATAAAGGCAAGGGAATTTTATCAAAGTACTTAAAAATTAAAGCTTAAAGTAAACCTTAATATCTCTGAAGTTCAAAACAAAAAAAAAACACCTTAAAATCTTCAAAAGAAGTGACCGTACACTTCGTCGTCTACTGGGGGAGGTTAAAAATTGGTCTCAATGACCACTGTCATTAGCCATGAACAAGGAAGAACAGAGAGATAGAAGGAGAGAGAAAGAGAAACACAAGGGTGGCATTGGGAAATGGAAAACAATTTCTGCCTTTTTTTTTTTTAGGGTTAGGGGTGTCCGAGCAAAACTTTCACTCATTGTGGCCTGACCTTAACAAATAACTGACTCACTCTCGCTCTTGTAGAGGTACCCGATTTTGAGAACCACGTAAATTTTGTTGTCGATTCTTTTACTATTTTCGTATTCTATATTGTGCGTGTGATTGATTATCGCGAATACATTCCAACAGGGCTTTCAAAAAAACCCCTTAGGTTTGGCCTTGTGATAATTGGGATAGGATTTCGCCCTCGAAGGCGGAGCTAAATTTAGGGCAGTGGCACTGAAAACTCCGTTGACAAACAAGATAACAAGAGAGAAGCCTATTTCTTCGTATCAAAATTAAATAATTCAAATCCTACCGTGAAAAGCTAACAAAAAAGTTACACTTCTGATAAATTCAAAAAGAAACTACAGACCTTAAAAACGGTTCTGTGTCTTTTCCTTTCTCTCCCCAAAAGTTTTCAGAACTATAACCCCCGGCAATTCCCATGAACAAAAAATGATGTTATTGTACATTGAATTGAATTGTCCCTAACTAGTACTCCTAAAAAGCACCCTGGAATAGAAAAGACTTCAGAATTCAGGCAACCAAATTGGTTACTACATCTTCCTCTCCAGCAGCCAGCGTCGAGAGCTCCTCAGCCCTCTTCGCTTGATGCTTCCAATCCGTTTGATACAATGTGTACAACATCATCCCTACACACGCATACTCCGCCGCCACTAATCCCCACCACAGCCCCCAAAACCCGAAATTCAACACAAACGCCAACGTAACCGCCAGAGGAAGTCCAATAAGGTAAAACGCGGTGAGGTTGATACGGACTCCCACCTTAGGCCGAGCTGACCCCACGAGAACCCCGCAAGCAGCCGTCTGAGGCGAATTCCCGACCTCTGCTAGCCCTATTATGGGAAGCGCGGTTGCAATCAAGGCTAGAGTTTCACGATCGTTTGTGTATATTTTCCCCCAAACAGATCTTAACATGAATGTCCAACAAAAGGCCGTGAGTCCATATCCAAGGGCGATGGTTATGCCTATTATAGCAGCCCTTTGGGCACGATGGGCTTCCCCGGCTCCTAGTTCGTGCCCAACACGTTGCGATATGCTTACGTTGAGAGTATTCGGGACTACGTAGATGACGCCGATTGTTTGGATTAGCACTCCTACAGCCGCCACAGTCGATTGTGGATCGTTCAATAAGCCGCCTAGAAACAGAATTATTTCGTACCACCACCATTCCAAACACACGGAACACGCGCTAGGAATTGCAAGGCCTAGCAATGGACCCCATCCTTGAAAAGTCGAAATTACCGTGACCCCAACCCACGGTTTTAGGGCTACTTTTGACATGGCGATGTAAATCAATAAGCCGACGTTCATGTTGAATACGTAACAAACAGAGCTCAGGGCAATGCCTTTGACGCCTAGTTTCAAGTACGTGACGAAAAGGTAGGTAATGGGAAGGTGAAGAATCGTAGCGCAAGTGGCGACTATGGTTGCCGGTGAGTTTAGGCTCTGGGTCCTTAAAAATGATCGTAACGGGTGAAGATGGGCATGTGCCAGTAATTCAGGAATCGAAAACATGAGGTAAACTTTGGCGACTTTTGTTATAACGCGGTCTTGGCCTAACCGGAGGAAGACATATTCCACGTTTAGCCATAGGAAGGAGATGGGAACAGATGCGCATACGAGGAGGATGAAAGTTTTAAGGTACATTTGGCCGAGAACGGACCATCTCTTGGCTCCATAGGCTTGGCAACAAATTGGGTCCATAGCCAAAGAAAGACCTTTCATGACTGAGTAACCAGTGACGTTTGCAAATGCAATTGCGAGGGAGCCTCCGGCTAGTTCAATGTTCCCCAAACGGCCGAAGTAAAGCATGGAAATGATTTGTTTTGAAGAAAATAGTAAGGTTGTCATTAGTAGTGGGAATGCTGTCTTTCCAAGTAGTAGTAGCTCTTCCACCACCTGCAGGATACGTACCCGGGCAAAATGGCATCATCAGGCATGCATGTAAACCTTAAACAACCAATACTCAAGTGTATTCGTTCCCACACCACATGGATAACCCGAAAATTGTGAAAATTTTCTTCCCAATGGAGGGCTCCGGTTGGGGGGTTTGTAGCCCTTTAGGGCAAATTCTGAGTTATCAAAAAAAAAATAAAAAAATAAAAAATAATAATAATAATAATAATGTTGTAGATTCCTCTGAATATAATGCCATATACAAAAGTTAAACAGAAGAAGGGAAAAAAAAAACAGACAAAAATTTAAAAAAACAAACAAACAGGTCAAGTAACTGAAGTGCGAACAGAGAATAAAATTTAAATAATGTACTAAGTACAAAGTATAAGCATTGGAAAGGTTACAATGGTACCACATAAAACTCTGCACGTGGGCACTTAATACTTTGGCGAACTTCCAGGTGAGTAATTTAATGGTACTCTAAGGGGGTGTTCCACTAACCCAGTTTTTAAAAAAACTAGTTTTTCACAGTTTTTTATGCGATGTGTTGTGAGATAATGACATGTCTCGGTGTTTGGAAAAAACTGTTTTTTGTTAGTGGAACACCGGGCTTAAACAACGATTAAAAGCATCAGTAGCACAAGGGGGGTATGCTTAGAAAGAAAGAAAAGTTATATGGTCCCCAGCTTTATCTTTTCATTTGAAGCTGTTGCTAGTTCCAACACTTGAATCAAAACTCCCATACTTTGATCATGAAAATGATATCCTTAGTTACAAAAAAATAAAAATAGCAAACAAAGCTCCGCCAGAGTGAAGTGACAGTGATACTGTAATTACATGTAAAATATTTCTTTCTTTGTTTAAAGTGCGGCATGCGTTCACGTTCATTATTCGGTACATGAATTTCGTTAAGGTTTTCTAAGCATTATATATTAAATATCATATCTACAATTTAGACCCTTTAAATGGAGAGGAATAATAGACATGCTATTCTCATGAAGTTATTAGCCTTGCATAACTATGATCATCTTGAACCATGTTATGTATTAGAGGAGAGCTACAAAGAAAAGTAATTGTAATCAGCTTTTTTTTTTTTTTTTTTTTTGATGGGATGGTAATCACTTTTTTGATGAGATCTACACAATTTTAACCAATAGGACGGAGGGTAATGTTCACCCTCTTTCAAGGAGGGTGAACAAAATTGCTCTCCAATTAGACTCGCGAACTTGGATATGGCAGTATATTACTTGTAGCACTTTCCTAATTTTTACAAGGAAATAAATTTGCAACCTAACACAAGTTTACTTTATCTTTCCTTAAAAAAAGGAGGGAAAAAAAGAAGCTCAAGTGTCACTCTCACAAACTTTTACTTCTTAACTAGGAATGTTTTTTTGCATGACATATATTGTCGGAATCAAATCAAACTCTTGCCTTCTTAAAGAGAACAACACCACCAACTTAGAGCATCTGGGTGACAAAATGTGGAAGGAGAAAACTTACACCAGTAATCTTGTTTCTTGTACTACAACATATGAACAGAGAGAGAGAGAGACAGAGAGCTAACCTCGCTCAAAGGCAAACGCTGCTTAAAATGATGGAAGAATGTGTAGATTTCTCCTTTTCTCTTTCCTTGTTCAATGTTTCCAGCATCCGTGGAGGCTGATTCGTCGACTCTTTGAATTTCTAGAGACTCTATCATCGCGCACATCTTCTTTGTTGTGCAAACAGAGAGTGCGATCCAGCAAGAAAAGAAGAAGAAAAAAATGAGACTATAGTAGAAGTAGTAAAGAAAGAGTCCTGGTTTCGAATGCGGATCAATGATATGACCAAATGGACGACAAAAGAAGAAACGAAGAATGCATTCGCAACTGCTGCTACTACTTCATAAGCAGAGTATGGAGTAGTGTATCTATATAGGAGTAGTGTTTGTATATATATATAGGATAAGCTTCTAATGAGGACCTCACCATGAGGACTTCCATGAGGACTTCACCATCCGGACCAAATTTTCATGATCCGAACCGTTAGATGTTTTTAAAATGCATTTTTAAGGGTCCACGCGGAAAATCTTCAAAAAAAAATACCCGGAAGGGCTTGATCCACACAGTTTTTGTTAAAAACGCTATATATAGCGTTTTTAACAAAAACTGTGTGGATCAAGCCCTTCCGGGTATTTGTTTTTGAAGATTTTTCGCGTGGACCTTGGAAAATGCATTTTAAAAACATTGAGCGGTTCGGATCGTCAAAATTTGGTCCGGAAACACAAAAAAAGGGCAGGTCCGCATAGAACTTCCAATGAGGGAGTCCTCATTAGAAGCTTACTGATATAGGATAAGCTTCTAATGAGGACCTCACCATGAGGACTTCCATGAGGACTTCACCATCCGGACCAAATTTTCATGATCCGAACCGTTAGGATGGAGCATATAAAGCAGGGGAATTTTATCAAAGTACTTAAAAATTAAAGCTTAAAGTAAACCTTAATATATCTGAAGTTCAAAACAAAAAACACCACCTTAAAATCTTCAAAGAAGTGTCCGTACACTTCGTCGTCTACTGGGGGAGGTTAAAAGTTGGTCCCAATGACCACAGTCATTGCCAAGGACTGGGAATCAGTATATTTAGCGGAACAAGGAAGACCAGAGAGATTCTAGAGAAAGTGAAACACAAGGGCGGCATTGGGAAATGGAAAACAATTTCTGCTTTTTTTTTTTTTTTCTTTTGATGATTAGGTGTGTCCGTCCCAAACTTTCACCCATCTGGACTAAATCTCCCCCGAGTTCGGTCAAAGACGGACCATCTATATCTGAGAATTCTTTGTGGCCTGACCTTAACAGACCGCCAAGTTTCAGACTTAGGATGTTACAGCTCATCCTAATTCCACTTCACCTACCACTTGGGTTTCTTTTATGCTTTACTATATACCTAATCTTAATTGTCCTTTGCAACGTTTTGATAAGGAGATGCAGAGTAAAATATTACAAGGATGGTGTGATCGTACCATAGCTCTCTTATGTGCTCACTTATTGTGTGCTCCATCTAAGACAGTGTTTGGGTTTTAGTTTGTCATACAAGCTTTCTATAAGCAGTGCTACAAACGCAGATGCCCGGACATAAATCCAGATATGAATAGTTTTGGAACCGTTGAATGCAGTGGAATCCAAATATATTGGGGCTGAGTTTGCAGCTAATTTGACAACTTGTAAATCAAAAACACCGAAAATAAATAGTGAAAACTCAGCTTGAATGACTCAAGATGGGCCCAATATATATCCAATCATATATGTTGAAGCATTTTCCTTGTTGTCGAATGACTCTAAAATCTAGTACTAAATACTACCATTCATGTTTCTGTCATGTCGAACGACTCTAAAATCTAAATACAAATGTGTCAGGATATTTAGATATGCATCTGAAAATATCTTTTCTCGACATATAAGCTGGAAATGTCATTTTGGAAAATTGGTTAATGTCATATACTTCGAATGAGTTTAGATACAAATGTGTACAGATAAGTCATAAGCATCCGGTGTAATGTGTCCAAAATATTAGTACTCCTAGTTACTAGCTTCATGTTTGTTTATGAACCGTTATTTTCTACACCATAAAGCTATTTCTTAGACGAATATATAACATTAAAATTTGTTCATTTCAAAAAGTACCTAATTTTGTTGACTTTACCGTAATCAACAAGGTCTCGATAAATGCATGCATAGACTTCAGTGTCTGGGATTAGGAATCATAGCTGATGTTTGATTCCCAATGTCCCATTAATCTTTCATTCCAAATTCTCAACTATCCTTCTTTATTACCAATTCTCCGAATGTGCTAATTAATGGGGGTCCTCTACCCTCTTTTTTTTATTATTGATTATTATTTCAATAACCGGACCGGATGTCCGAGCCAGTCAAGTTTGGGACCCTGAAGTTAACGACTGGATAAACCTCCAGTGACCCCAAATTAACGGGGTCCTCCTAGGTGGTTCACTCAATAATTTCTAATTTTATTGGCAACCCAGAAGGCCATATTTTATTGCTTGTTGCATACTCCCTCCGTCCCAATTTCTTGGCCCCTTTTGGGGAAGTGGGTTTTTAAGGGGTGTGAAAACTTTGTATTGACTTTTCTATTTTGCCCCTAAATCCAGTCAATATTACTGTGACCAAATTTGTGAGGCTAATTTATTATATGAAAGTCAAAACATATTCAATATGGATCTTGTTTGATAGATATCAATTAGTTTTATTATACAAAATTTTCAAAATCATAAAAACCGTTATAAAATAAAAGATAATAGACTAGCCAATTAAGATGGGAAAAGTACTTTTTAAGGGTAAAATTGGAAAGTGACCAAGTTTTTATGGATATTTTTAGAAGTGGGACAAATATTTTGGGACATCCCAAAATGGAAAGAATGACCAAGAAATTGGGACGGAGAGAGTAATTTATATAAGTAGAGATAAGGAGTAAGTAGGAGCGATAAGCTTGTGGACTAAGGGAGATGAATGCAATATCGCATAGTGATGCGTTTATGGGTGACATGTTGTGGAGGTGTTGGGTGCTTCACGACAGACTTTGTACATATCCATTTCATGGGACAAACCATACGCATAGACGTTTCTTTCACTGGATATAAGCAGTGATCAATTGAAATAATATATTCAAGGTGACCAATTAAAGGATAATGATCTAATAAGGGATCCCTTAACCAAATTTGGTGCGGACCTCACCTTTCCGAGCCAAATTTTGACGATCCGAACCTTGGAAAATGCATTTTAAAAACATTGAGCGGTTCGGATCGTCAAAATTTGATCCGGAAAGTTGAAAAAGGGCCAAGTCCGCACCAAATTTTGTTTAAGGGATCCCTTAGGAGATCGGCTTCCCCAATTAAAATAGGCTTGAAGCCTTGAAGGGATATACAATGACAAAGTATTCCTTCATTATTCTTTTAGGGCCCTTGTTTTCTCCAATGATATCCCCCCAAAAAACCATTAACAACATAACAAAAAAATCATTAGAAGGCGTAACATAATATAGACCATTAGAAGACATAACAAGAAACCAATAGAAGGCATAACATTTTTCAAAATGGCAGAATTTCTAGCTAATAAGAAATCCCACATTAGAGTGGTGAAAACTACATAGTTAAGTTCAACTCTTATTGTGCTTTTAATGTATGTTCCACTTCAAAACTATCCTAGACGTGCGGTTTTTAATAAATTTTCTTCATCTCATCTCTCTATCTCTCTCTTCACTTATTACCCAAAACATAACCCACAAAACCTTTACTAAACAACCCATACATGTGTTGGAGTAGGTGAGTAGTCTTAACCTGTTTTCAGAACCCATACTCCGAAAACATGAGACATGGTAGCTGTGATATGTTATTGAGTACTTTGACTTCAAATCCAACTAGGGATGACAATCTCGACCGAGTCGTTGGTTAACCGAACTGTATCTATCAATTCGTGTGGTTTTTTAACTGAATTTTTAACTGTAATTTTGGTTTTTCATTTTAAAACGACCGGTTCGATTCTGGTTTTAGTTTCACGTGATAACAGAACCAAAACGTAACCGTAAGATAATTACATAAATCCCCTTATATGTGGGTATGTATTATAAGGTATTTATACCCTTATTCGCCTTGCATTTGTTGTAGCCTTAACATTTTGTGAAGCTAACATTAATTTGATTAACTCTTTGCTTTGGTTGGATTTGATAGATATATGAAGATTCATAATGAAAGCTTGAATTGGTAAATTGGAAGCTGCAATTGCCTAACATAAGTTTTTGTCATGTTGTTGTTGGATAATAGATTTTAGTGTCTTTGAACTACTATATGGTAGTATATTAGTTTGTTGGTTGTTTTGGATATTTTGTTGTTGAAGGTCTCATATTTTTAACTCTATTAAAAATGTTAGGTCACTGGTTACGATGAAAAATCGAACTAAACTGGTAACCGTAGTTTTGGTTATGGTTTCGATAAAAAAGAAAACCGATGATTTTGGTTATGATTTAGATTTTTGATACATGTTCTAATTCTGATTTTGGTTTTACCAATAATCGAACCAAACTGCACCGTTATCATTTCTTATGGTTTGTTGGATTCCTCATTATTAATATTAGTTGAATCATATGATTGTGTGCCTCGTTATCAAAAGTTTGACTATTTGAGAATTTGAGGTAGGATTTTGAGGATTGGATGTTAGAGTATCTATTTACGTGCTTTTGCTAGGCCCTCTCCCTAGCTTATGTGCCTTGTTCCCCAAAACACATACAAGTACCAATTATAATGGCTTTTCTTTTTCTCAATTCTCTTTTTAGTTTTAAAGAAATAACTTCATTAATAATAATAAAACAGTTTTACAGAGGAGAAAACAAAGCAAAATAAAGTTAGCCTACAATTACATTACTCAGTGCACTGTTTGCTATTACTGCACTCTCTGGCATTTACATCTACTATTCAAAACAAGGCTCTGCCTGCTCTCCATAACTAGTAAAAAAAAAAAGAAGGTGAACCATACGATGGAAAACTATGAAGATCGATCTTACAATATTACTGTACAATTTTGTCAAGTAATATCTGTGATTTCCCCATTAGTTGATAAGAGCATCTCTGACGGAGGAAGTCAAATCTATGTGGAGCTCTGACGGTCAGAATTGATAACAGGCGATTCTCCAATCTTATATCTTCATATATAAAGTCCAATCCTACATGAATTTGTCAGTTATCCATTTGCGAGAAAATTGGCAGCAGGTGCCGAATGAAAAAGTCGACGTTTGGGTAAAAAAAATTAGCCGTTTAGGTTTCCCTTAGATGATGAGAGAAAATTTGACATCATGATCATGAAGATGAAGGATTTTGTAGGTATCAAATTTTGAAAAGCTAGATTGCCACATCAATATCAATCAATCAACCAATCAATACATGCCCTATAGAAATGTGTTTTGTCCACTAAAGTCTCAAAATCCCAAATTCTATTTTTTTATTTTTATTTTGCTTGTTTTAATTTCCTGAAATTAAAAGAGAGGGAGGGAGAATAAAGTGGGGGATGTGTGTGTGTGTGGAGATGAAGGATTTTTATTTATATATTTTTTAAAACATTTTTATTTGATTCTAAGTGTTTTGTATCTATTAGTAGTACTTGCAACCCGCTGAAAACACGAGGCCGGAAAAAACACAAATAACGTTCTACCCGTTTGATACATGAGGGTCGGAAAAAATATCTATGTGATTTTTTAGATCCCGTGCATTATATCAATATATTTTTTTGGTCTTGTGCATTAAACAGACACAACGCTAGTTAACCTTAAAACAAAGTTGACATTTCCAAATCTGAAGCCAAGAGAGCATCTCTAGTGGGGGAGTCAAATTTTTCATGGAGTACCAACCTATCAAAATTGAAATCAAAAGCATCTCTAATATTACCTTCAAATGCAAAGCTAAATTAAATCACGCATGGATTCGGCAGCAACCAATTTGCTTCACGATGTTTTTTTTAATGAGGCCATATTACGCGCACCTCAACTAATCTTGAAGATCGACCAATCGCATTGTCCGTTAGTGGGGGCCCAATTGGGAGCTGCTGCCAACTGCAAAAGTGACCTTTTGGAGTACAAAATTAAACTAGCTTTTGGAGTTTTTTTTTAGTCCATGAGAGCTATTATTGGAGATGAGCAACGTTGGGCGCGTGGCACTTTAATATTCAAAAGAATTTGGCATGCAACAAGTTGAAGCCAAAGTTGGAGATGCTCTAATAGCATGTGTGATACAGTCACATATATAACAATTATAGTAATATTCTCCACATTTAAAACAAATACGTAGGTACAAATATGGTACCAGTGCAAGTTGAGAAAGAGAGAATCAAATGATTTCTTTACATTAAGAAAAGTTTTGGATTCTCTCAATTTCAAACAACTGTAGCTCGGTTGTTTCTTGAGTGCATATGATCTACTAGACCCGGACTTTAACTCAATTTTCTAATACAGAAATGACCATACATGAATTAGATGGTTAACGCAGCCATGTGATGAGCACAAAGCGAACTATTCTTTCGCCTTTTACTAATGAATTAGATGGTTAGTATCATAGGTATATGCAAATCCCTACTGATAACTATAGTTCTCCCCCAAAGTTGGAGTTAATATTATCTTCAGTCTCAGGCCATCTTACGCGCACTTCGAACTAACACGAACTGAGATGGAGCTATTAATTTGCTCTTCCATTTTCCAAAGTAAAAAGAATGAAACTATCCCAAAACTGTTGGGGTCCGTTGATCACGGTTGAAAGGAGATAACGTGCGTGCTGTCACTGTCAGTATTGTTGGAGCCCGTTGATCACGGTTGAAAGGAAATAATGTGCATGTTGTCACTGTCAGTATTGTGGGTCAAATTTGTTAATGTTACATCATTATAAGAAATCGGTTTAAATATAATGCTTAAATTATAACATAAAGTACACATCATTTTGAATAGAAAAGGACTTTAAGCACATGCCACTAGTTATTAATAATATTTAGTCCCATTAAAAGTTAAGCCCTCCAGCAGCCTTTTGCAAGTTGGTCTAAAATGCTTTCCCACCCAATCAAGTACTAAGATGTCCGAAACACCAAAACCTAGTTGGGCTTGGAGTTCCTGCAATGCCCTATTCGAGCCATTCATATTGGTAATATTGGTTATACACTCAATATTTTGTGGGATCATTGATTGCTGATATAGAAATATGGACAAATGATTGTCGAGATGGACGGCTTGAATTGCGCACCATATTAGGTACCTAATTTAAGTAGACATTAACCAAACAATTGATAATGATACCTGGCACAAAACCAGGAAAAGCTCAAAAGCCAGAGGAAAAAGGAAAACCATGTAAAAAGGTCACAAAAGCCTTTTCAGTTCTCAACCAATCCCTGTTTTTCCTCAAGCAACAAGCATTTACCCCAATTGGAATCTTTTAATTTTATATCTTTTTCATTCCTTTTGTTTTATGTTTTCCTTTTGCCCCTTCGGGTATGCTCAGGTTAAATTAACACTGCTTTTCCAAAAAAAAAAGTTTATACTCCCCAAGGTGGCCCATGAGTAACGAAAAGTTAGTAAGTGCTCGCGAGCACAGCTGCACATACTCTTTTTCATCACACATTAATATGAGTTTTGCTTGTGAGTGGAGAAGAAACACCCCAAAGCACATGACGGTGCAATAGCGTGGGTACCGAAGCACCAAGTGATCGTGCAATTGAGATGGAGTCCGCATCAAAATATGGTGAAGAAAGGCTTAAAATACCACCACATGATGCTTCAAGAGCATTGAATATTTAGCGACACTAAACTTAAAAGTGGTGCCCCTTTTGTGATAATTGAGTTGCGCTTATGTTCACCGAATTATTCAGAATCTAAAATTCATTACCGCACAAATTTTCTTTCATTCCAAGGTAGTCGAAGCTTGTGAGCTTGAAAAAAAAAAAGAATATTATTTCTTGTAATGCTTTTACTCGATCAACCCCTTAGCAAAGTTTAATATGCCATACCATTTGTTTTTCACTGTTAGAGCATCTCCAAACATACAAAAAAAAAACTTGTACCGATATAAGTTTTTGCTTTATTATATGACAAGTTAAAGAAAACTAGAAATAAGCACCCAAAAATAAAATAAAATAAAGAGACGCACATTAGAATTTAGTGCATTCTAACGGGATCTTCGAGTTTTTAATTCCTCTATCCTTTCAACGACTTCTAAAATTTTCTTCAATAAAAGATTAAAATATTCATTTATTGTTTTTGAGAATATTTTCCGATGTGTAATTTAAAGGAAAATTCTAAAATCAGCCCATTGGGCTGACATTAAGGCTTAAAAAGTATATTGAGATGTGTAAAAAGTGTATAGAAATGTGTGAAAGTGTATAGGAAAGTGAAAAAAGTATTTTGGAACTTGTGTTTTTTTTATTTTCTTGTTGCCATATTGTCAGCCCAGTGGGCTGACAATAGAAAAACCCTAATTTAAAAGGCTATTTCTCTGTGTTCAAACATAAAGAGAGAGAAAGTTGTAGTTGACCCAACCTCCGGGCAGCTCGAAGGGCAACACCCGTTGGCGACCAAACGAGTTGCCCGGCCAGGAGCTTCGTACGTGGGCTGAAGTGTCGGGTCAGATCTTGCAAGGTGACGCACAGCTAAGATAGCGTCGTGTCAATGTCGAGCCATTCGGCCCAAGCAACCGTCATGCATGACATCAAACCTAGATCGTCGTTATTCCGTGACTTAACCAAAAGGAACAAGCTTCAAAGCTTGGCATGAACTATCTTGGCCTCCAAGGATGGTACTCCCTATAAATGGTACAGTCTTAAGCTCGGCATGAACTATCTTGGCCTCCAAGGCTGGTTCTCCCTATAAATGATACGGTCCAAACCCTGGAGATGTACGTCGACTTTGTTGGGCTCGGAGTGCCCCTCATGGATTTGGTTACACAATGCCACTACCTGCGACCGCGCGACCGCTCTAAAAACAGACTTGCGGGTGCGATGTCGAATGTCATAAAAGACTTAATTGAAATCCTTCCTAACACCAAGCAGATCCAGATCGGATTTGAAAGATTCAAGAGATGAGGGGATCCAGATCAAACACCACCCCACAAAAGCTAAACCTACGTAGTGTATCAGTATGACTTCTGTACTTAGTTTTGTTAAAGCAATCTGCTTGATTCAGCTAACCATAACTGGGGGAAAAAAAAGGGTGATTCGACTTTCTTCTTTTGTATACATCCAAATGACTTCTGTACTTAGTTTTGTTACTCCAATGTGTTTTTATATGTTTTTAATTCCTTATTGCTATGTTGTATAATGTAAATTGATAAATGTGTAGTGGGTGGAGGTACGTGGAGCACCTAATGGGAGTAATTATTATGTCACAACTGATACATATTTTTAATAATTTTGTAAATCATTTTGCCATTGTAAAGTTGTACTGTTGATTATTATTTAATACCAGGTAGGAATTGTTACTCCCTCCGTCCCTTTTTAAGTGTTTAACTTTCTATTTTGGGCGGTCCCTAAATAAGTGTGTGGTTTGAAAAGTTAATGGGTAAAAGTTTGTACAATTATCATTTTGCCATTTTGAAAAGTTAGTGGGTAAATAGTTAATGATTAAAAGTGGAGGACAATTTTGAAAAGTAGATGTAAAAATTGATATAAAAAGTATAAAGTGAAGGAAAAAGTTGGATTTACGAAGTAACACGTTAAAAAAAGGGACGGATGGAGTAATTGCTTCCACTTAAGCATGGTTTCTTTTTTACCTTCTTAAAAGTGGTTGATGTTGACGTGCTTAGTTGATGGCAATTATAGGTCCTTAACACACCCAATTAAATGTTTTTTTTTTTTGAACTCCAGAAAATAGCACCCAATTAAATGTTTGATCCCTATCTCTTTTTTCCAATTTTATCAGTTCTAAAAATCCTATTCTGAAATTTGTGTACAGTATGATTACACTCAGTGGGTACCACCAAAGTAAAACTGAGAAGATGGTCCCTAACTTTATGATTCATATTAATCTAGACATTCTTGTTTGGTGAGAAAGTAAAAGCACGGCGGAAGGACCATATGGCACGTGAGATCACTTGATCCTCATAAACTGTAAAATTCTGTAAATTATGGATATCATTTTGGTCAAGTATATATTTGACTTACAAATATCGGTAAATTGTCTCAAAGATTCAATTCAGTTTATAATATTAATTACCAAAAATTTATAAAAAATAGGAAAAACCAACCAACAAGAAAGGCGATCTATTGCCAAGGGATCGAATCGTTTGTCAAGAGATCGAATCGTTTATTTACTCAATCTAAAACTTCAATACACCAACAGAAAGCAAGGGATTGATTCAATTCAATTGAGCAAAGCACCCTGTGGCCGAACAACAAGTTTGGGGGTAGAAGGTGTTTAGTTCCACATTGATTGAGAGCGAAAATCTCATGTGGTATATTAACACCCACCTTGGGCTACATGGTAACTTTTTAGGTATACCTTTTCAGGCCACGTGTTTGGGTCGAAAGCCGAAAAGGGGTCCATGGACAACCAGGTTGGGTCATTAAAAATGGTATCAAAGCCCCGCCCTGGTCCAAGTGGTGGGTAGGACACGCTCTGCCACCACGAACACCAGGGGAGGTTGCTGAGAATATGCAATGAGGACGTTTCATCCCTAAGAGGGTGTAGTGGGCCGAATGTTCATGGTGCAGCCCACAAGCAAAATGATTGGGGCTAGATGAGCAGATATAGACAGACGGACATCACAACTCAGAGCCACACATCCTGTAGACTGCAAGTCCAGGTGGATGTTCCGTTTAGCCCAGTGAGACTCCAGATGGTTTAGTGCCGAAGGTGCCAAGGACTGAAGACTCTAAATGGCTTTGCCTATGAGGATCTTCATAGGTGTACATGATCGTACCTACCTAATGCCGAAGGCTGCAAGGACGAAGGTCGTATCAGGATCAATGTAGTAACTACCCGGGTCCGATGGTATCGAGGCAGACAGTGTGGCCCGATCCAAGAGCCAACCCACAAGGGCCGTTAGGCAGTTACATGTGCACATGATGAAAGCTACGTGGCACAATGTGGGAAGCTTCTAGAGAACCATGTGGCATCACGTCAGAGACTGTGTCAGGTGACCGGAGTGGTCACGTATGATGTCATGAGACTTGGAGAGCAAGTACACTAGTGCCTATATATACCAGGGGATAAAGCCTAGAGGTATAAGCACAATCTCAGATCTGAATACTCTTTGTTCTCTCCTTCTCTGTTTACTAACAAGATCGTCGGAGTGTCCTCAAGCAAGTGGCCTAAGTGACACTAACTAGTTGCTTCTGGTTGTTAGTTCAAGAGAGGAGCTCCATCGTCGTGAAGAAGGAAGCATCACCGTGAATCACTCCCCAACAGGGGGAGGATTGTAATACCCTACTTTTGGGGGTAGAAGGTGTTTAGTCCCACATTGGTTGGGAGTTAAAACCTTATCGTGGTATATTAACACCCACCTTGAACTACATGGTACCTTCTTAGGCGTATACCTTTTCAAGCCAAGTGTTTGGGCTGAAAGGGGTCCATGGTCAGCCGGGTCGGGTCGTTACACTCAATGTCTCATATAGACATTCACGGGTAGATGCAAGAGCTTTAAAAGGCAAATAATCAGTTTACAGTTCACAAGGTACATGCCTCCTACGAAAGTTTTGCACCGTGATAACTATGATCTTCCTTGTCAGTTCTGAAATCCTTTCTACAAAATTAGTACTACGATATGTTTTGTCATTGTCATTTACTATTACACATGCCTCGGAACACTTTCTCACCTCCTTCCCCAAAAAATGGAAGGAAAAATAAGAAAACATCCGCAAGACTGTCCTTTTTTAGGAAACCAAAAACTTTTGCTGAAACATGTAAACAAATCTCCTCTAAGCGATTTCAGCAAATTCTTTTTAATCTTTGAGAGGCTTGATCATAGAGATGTCGCTTGGAAACTTTATAGAATTCGATCACTCGACCTTCGCCACTCCTCCTGCAGGCATACTGGTTTCTGCTACAGTTTCCATCACAAACCTGGGAAGAAATGCAGAACTCCATCATTCTCAATCAATGACGATAAGAAACAACAAACATCTCTTCTATTGTTGTGGGTAAGGAAAAAGAAAAGATTAGTGGATCAATATGTATTGGCCTTCTGGAAGGACGGAGTCACATTCACCATGTAATAGAAAAAAGAGTTATCAGTAAAAAAAATAGAAATAAAAAAATACTAGAGAAAAGAGACCATACTTTGCAAATTTATCCTGAGAAGATTGCAAGATGTATATCGTGAGAATAAATGTCATCAGAAGCCCTGTTTTACAAGCACAAAAGAAACCAGATGGTAAGGGAAAAATGGTTGTCAATTTGTCAAAGAATATTGTGCAGAAAATAATGAATATACGGTTCAACTTTCAAGGATGAACTTCGAACCGAACCTACTCCATCCTTAAGTTAAGACTGGTGGCCACCCAAAATGAACGAATCATAATCCCTCGAGTTTCTTTCCCCTCGAAAAATCCCTTCACAACTCTTTGATTCAATTACGACCTAAAAGCAATTTAAAACGAAAACAAATACTCCCTCTGTCCCATTTTGTTTGTCAATTCTAGAAGACCGTGCCAATTTTCAATTGCTTATATCTTTCAATCTATAATGTTTTCCATGATTTTGAAAACTTTGTATTTTAGAACTAATCGAGAACTATCAAAATTCAAACAAGATCCACATTGCATATTTTTTAAAATAATCTTAGAAGATATAAGCGATTGACCAATGACACGATCTTTGAAAATTGACAAACAAAATGGGATGGAGGAAGTATTTTCTAATTGAGCTTTCTTACCTGATCCAAACAGAACATAAAATCCTGAAGTCACATCTATCTCTGACTGTTCTTTCCTGCATACAAACAAAACAGCAACTAAACTCCATAGTATTGAAACGAGGAAAGGTACAAGGAAGCTGCATGTTCTTTAAGAAAACAAGGATAGCAGAATGCAGAGGACGCAGCAAAGACAACAATCATGTACATTAATGGAGCTGCTGTGAGTAGTTTGGCAAGATTGATCACCAACCCAAGGGATTCATGATCGTATACCTAAACTAAAGAGACCCCCACTCTCAACTCAAATGCAGAATATCCAAATGCATGTTTCAGGTCACCAATGGCATTAGTTTCCCCAAACTAAACAGCAAAACAATCAACCAATAACCACAAAGTTTGTCAAAAAATCGAGTTTATAAACAGTATTACTAACCATGTGTATCTGACAAGCACGTGCTTCGGCCAATGTTGTGGATCCCAAAATTGTTTACGGATGTCTGGATGTATTTCAAGATCTGCTCAAGAGAGATGAATTCACTATAACTTGATTCATCCTAAGAATGTATAAGGGATTCAACAAGTAAATTTCAATTTCTTTCGAGGGTTATAAGGACGAGTTGTCTACAAAACGAGGAAAGAATTGAGGAACAAAATATAACATTTCATGCAATAAAACTGGCTACACTTTAAAGTTTGAGCATGAAAAAATTTGCAGGGGTCTATATAGATGGTAGACTTAAAACTGTTAACATTCCCTATGATAGCATTATGAGCAACTTTTGAATTGGCAGGAGAGAACACCACCACCTTCCACCGTGCTTGAAGAGTGATGATGAAATTCTAATCATCTGAGAAGAAGTGAGAAATCACCACACACTGTAGAAGAGCTCTATGCATATTCGTGTGATTGCAATGGCGACAAAATCACTGGAGATGAAGGAGAGAGACATGCACCGTTAAGAGAGAAAGAGGGAGGCAGGGCGAGCCTTCAGATCCTGTTGGAGGGAAGGCCACGAACAAGACACCGTGGATTCATTGATGAAGGGAGCCCCTTACATCTCAGGGTTGAGCTATAGAGGGCAACTCAACTTGAACCAACATACTTAATTTCAGTTAAAGATATCCAAAAAGGTTTGCTCATTCGCTCAAATCTACTCTCATGTTTTCCAAACTGCTACAAATTAACATCAACATCCTCAATTTGACAAAGTTTCCTTTCTGAACATGAATATTTTCTTATTTGCCCAGATCATACAATTAAGTATAGCTAGCCTTAGAGCTCCCTCGCAATACTTTTCAAAAAGCTTTGGGAAATTTTTGAAGTCCACTCAACAGTTCTCGATTCAACCTCCCTCTTCGAATTTTTTGTAATCAATCACCTCTGTATGCTTTTTATACTAATATTCTCCTCTATTTCAAACTAATCTGGCCAAGACATTAGATAAACCTTCTCTAAGACATTTTGCGACAGTGTTTTGGAACTCCCCACCTCATCTCCTTGAGACTCTATCATGTGCCTTTTTCTAGGTTGGTAAATAAAATATAAGGCGATGGCATCACTTCCATACATCTTTCAATGAGGATTGAGGAGTCTCCATATCCTTGAACCAAATTGAACTCTTAGATACCCTACAATGTGTCTTAAAGCTAACTAAGCTGTTATAAAGTCATGTAAATCAGTTAACAAGTTTCATTTGAACAAAAACCATACCATCATAAGCACAATGGACAAGTTTCATTGATTTTCTTGTGCATAGGTGCTCTTCCTCCCCTTATAAGCACAATTTCAACCTACTTGATCTATTTAATCACATTGCTAAACCTATAACACCATCACGACCAAAATACCTCCAAACCTCAATAAGACTTCCACTATTCTACAGCCCTAATATTCTCATCTCTTTCATTGCCAATGTTTCCCTTTATAGTAACTTTTCAAGAATATATATAAGTTCGTTACTTCACTTCTCTCAACCTCACACTCTCTACTTCTTTAGCATCATAAGTCAAGAAACTAATTTCCCATCCTTAAGAAAACCCATCCATGTTACATTTTGATTAGCCATAAACATCACCCCATTTCTAAATCCCATTGTCCACCGGACACTTTTTCTAAGAAATTCTTACCATGCATATCCGGAAGATGAAGATGTGACTGTAAGTTTCTTGTTGACCATAATGTAAAAGAACCCTTGCTTGTCTACTCTTGTAAGCAATCACATGAAAGATAACAAAACAAACACTATGACACGCGAGCAGTAAACTAATAGTAGCTTGTTGTAATATATTAACATTGTCTACAAAGTAAATAGGGCAATGGAAATGCATATCAACCGTTCCACAAGAATTTATGTAATAATTACTACTTGCCAAGTAAAAGTAGTCACAGGAGCTACATACAGTGATGTGGCATATCTACAACTTTGGCCGTGACGCCAAGCAAATCGCTCCCAGAGTACCTCTGTATAGCATTGAAACAAAGACATTGTGAGACAAGTTCTAATACCATGTTAAAGCATTCAACTCAAAACCAATTGGCAAGAGGTTTAATTAACCAATGTGAGACAAGCTGTAACAAACATCACCATCACTTTAGATGATGAAACTCTTATTACTACAAAAGATCATGTTGGATATTAGAAACTTAAAAGTATTTCTTAGTATTGCACTACTTCTTTTTTTAAGATGCAAAAATTATGAAATTCAATGATGTAAACAAGTTTCCCACGTTGTGACACTTACCAAATTTACATCAATCATTGGAACCTCAGGACCTTTTCGATTTATCACTAATAGCCATGGAATAAAAAACTTCTCTCTTCCAACTTGAAATGATCTGCACAAAAATAGTTCTAAGAATATCTTTGGATACTAGTGCAATATGCGAACAAAAACTTGCACGCTGAAAGCATCACTTCTCCACACTTGTAATAAAATGTTAAGCAAATTGAGTATTAACTAAAGGGCATTTTGCTTAAATGGATAAAAACCAACTCCTTCATGGCACTTTATAAATGAAAAATACAGCCAAATTTTACTAGCTTCCAAGTAAATTATGAACCAGAGCCCTTGTGACATCAGACTCTCTATAACCATCACAAGTTGTTAGAAGCAACATCGTAACAGCTAATTCCTATTTTGAAACTAACACATCAACTTGAAACAATAGGAAATCAAGTTAAAGAGCTCCCGTAGCTAATTAGAGAAGATGCCTTCGTTGGAATCTCACACTAATGGTGTAAACACAACTACTAATTGAATCTGCTATATGTTGTCACAAATCCTGAGTTTATTTAGGAAATCAAGTTAAAGAGCTCCCGTAGCTAATTAGAGAAGATGCCTTCGTTGGAATCTCACACTAATGGTGTAAACACAACTACTAATTGAATCTGTTATATGGTGTCACAAATCCTGAGTTTATTTACTCCAGATGGGCAATATTAGACTGCTTCCATGGGTCATCAATAAAAATACACATCCAAACATGGTTATCAACCTACATGATCACAAGCTGGAATGATACACCCAGTAGGTCAGAGACAGTCTATTAACGAGGTTAGAGCCTTAGAGGATATTTGCAACATATAAAGTGATGCTAAGTTCCCAAACATGTACCCGGGAAGTGGTGTACTGAATCAGCTAAATGTTAACAAATGGAAGTGAAAAAAATTTAGACTTTAAGAGGCTCGACGGCAAGGTTGCAAGGCTACCCGGGTGGGAGGCATTGGTGGGTATGCCATTTTCTTATGGCCACCGGTGTTGGGCTGCTGGGCTCCTCCGGTTTCATGCTTAACGGCAAGGGCTTCTTTTGTGGCTGGGACACTCCGTCTTTGCAGGTGAATGGCGGTTGGTGGCGGAGGCTTTATGTTGGTGCTGGCAGCGGTGGATCTCTACGGCGACGGTGGCTTTTGGTTCAATTCTTTCTATTTGGGCTATGTGGCCTTTTGGTATAAGGAAGAAGAAGGCTGATGGTTGGAGATGGCTATGGATACTGGATAGCCAAGATCATGGTGATTGGAGAAGGCTAATGGTTTTTGCTCCGGCGGTGGAGGTGTGGCTGGGCGGCGTCAATGTTGGGTTGCTTTAGGGTTTTCTATGGGCTGTAATTTTTTCCTTTCTGGGCTTGTGGCCCATTGGGTGTGGGCTTTGCCCTATAGGTGTGGGTCATTGGGTGCCTTTGGTTGGCTCCTTGCCAATCAAGGATTGGGTCTCGGATTAGGCATAGAATTCTTTGAATTTGTTGCGTTTTCCTTGTTCCTATTATTCATTGTAACCTCTTCGATGATTAATGAAAATTTTTTGCCGTGCAAAAAAAAAAAAAAGGCTAGACGAAGGTGTCTCACATTTTATACGGATCAGCACCAGTGTAGCCAGTTGGTTTTGGTATAGGAATTAAAGCCTGCAACAAGTTAGCACGAAGTTCAAATACAGCACTATTGAATTCAAGCAACAAAAGAAAAAATTAAAACCCAATTAGCATATCGGAAAAGAAAGGGCACCTCACGATTTACAGCAAAGATTGGGCAGTGGCGACCAATCATGTCATGCGAAACTGTTCTCGACTGATGCACACAAATCACAACACGGCAAATACCCAGATCAGTAACCAAATCTGCACAGGTGTATATCTATATATGTAATTGAGGGGATTTGGAGTACTGACAGAGTGGTATTGGCCAGTCTTGCTCATGGGAACGATGTCACCGGGTCTGTAAGCGAGAGAACAGGAAGCAAGAGACATCAACAGAAATATAGAAAGAGATGAACAGATGGGTCCACCATTTGAGCCGATTCTCCCAATTCTCGCCATGGGAAACGGCTTCTGATCGTTTTCTTCAGATGAAGGCTGTGTGGGTGACGGACGATTAACTCTTAAGCTACATGAATGATTTGTGAATATGTTGCAGAAAGGGCATTGCTCCGAAGACTTCGATCAGAGAGATTCAG
>CM029278.1:35429019-35470792 GCA_016920895.1 Vaccinium myrtillus | reverse complement strand
GATGTTGCTTATTTTGTGAAATCTGTTTGGGCATATTGTGCGGTTATTTCTTGTTAAGCGTTGATTTTGATTGGCACGTGGAAACCAGTTGTTCGGTCCCACGCATCTCGCCAAGCGCTTATATGGGATGTTGAGTGTTCTCGTGAGTTGTGTGACGCGATTATCTTTGTGGGGATTTTTATTCATGCATGTGGAGCTATGCTAACCATGTTTAATTCTCTGTCAAAGCATGCATGCATGAGAGTTACAGGCATATTAGGAGGTGATTATCTGTCGCTTTGGTTGATTGTTTCTACAGGTGTCATAACCCCCGTACCCCCATTTATGTTTTCTAGTTTCTTTTTATCAGTTGTTTTTCGTTCGTTCCTAGGGACTAGCAACGCTCAAGTTGGGGGGTGTGATAGGCGCGTAATATCACAGATATAAGCGCCTAAGTAGGGCAAATTAGCGCATTAGAGGCGCGTTGTATTTCATTTTCCACTTGATTCGGTGTCGTCTCTTGTTTTTGGTGATTTTGTTTGTTTTGTAGGAAACGGGCCGGAAAGGAGTACGGAAAGTGACACAAGGCATCGGGCATGTGAGGAACCGGTGGGACCCAAGCAAGGACGACCAAAAAGCTGAAAAAGTCAACTTAGAGGCCCGGTATCGATCGGGGAATGTTCAGTATCGATACCCAAGCACCAACCAGAAAACAGAAGCAACGGGTATCGATACAGGACTTCTCCTGTATCGATACCGAGCCCTTATTTTGCCCATCTGACTTTGCCACGTGTGTTGACTTCGGGAGGGTATTTATACCTCGTTTTTACTCCGAATTAGGGTTCGAACTTTGCTAGATTTTTCTTAACTTTTCGCAGCCGCTTTTCTTGTGGAGTTTTCAACTTTCCGGAGATTTTTACTTTGAAGTTTTGAAGTTTTCTTTCGGCGATTGTAGTTTTGCTTCGGTAACCTTCCGTTTATTTACTTTAATCTCGATTCGCGGGGAGTTTGTCCGTGATCTCGAGAGTTGAATCTTTGTTTTCATTGATATTCAAGTTTAATAGCATGTTTAATTTCATGATTTCGTTCTTCGTTCTAGCTAATATGAGTGAGTAGATTATTAAGTATGGTCGCGGGGTGATTAACACGCCGTGGCCAGGGCTGGATACATTCTTGCTCCGATTTTCACTATTAATAAGGGTAAAAGCAATTTTAGGTTATGAAAGAACATTTGTTAGACGAATCCGGGCATTGTCGGAGCCCATGTAACGCGGGGAACGGGGGACCAAAACTTGTTCTTCGCTGTACATGGGTAAACGGCGACCGCGATGATTCGCATCTTTCGGGGTATCTTTCTCTCTCTAAAGTCAAATGTTTTGGAACAACGAATGGAGCATGAAATATCCGGACCTGGTCACCGGGTTATGAACCCTACGACCGTACTTCCTTTTAGATAATTTAATCAAAACCAGTTTTTCTCTTAATTTAGTTAATTCACCAAACCAAATCACAAAGGGTGGCTACCTAAGAGCCGTGTTAAACATTAGCAACCCGAGTTTTTAGTAAGCACTTTCCACCTTCTCTGTGGATTCGATTCCGGTCTTACCGGGTATTGTGCTGCACTGACATCCGCCCTGCGCTTGGGGCAACCCAGTAATTTAGGTATAGGATTTCGGTCAAGCAATGTGGTACTTGGACACAGGATCAAGTAACCACATGTGTGGGAACAAGTCTATATTCTCTGAATTAGATGAGTCCTACCGTTCATCTGTCAAATTTGGAGATGGTTCAACTATCTCTGTCATGGGGAGGGGCAGTGTTCAAATCCCGACATCAAAGAACGCTCCTCAGACCATATCAAGTGTATTATACGTTCCAGGTTTGAAGAGTAATCTGTTAAGTGTGGGGCAACTTCAAGAAAAGGGGTATGAGATCGTGATAAAGGAAGGAATGTGCCGCATTCAAGATCAAAGGAAGGGTTTGATCACTCAGGTTAGTATGACAGCAAATCGAATGTTCCCTTTACATTTCCAGAATGATACGCTTCCTTGTTTTTCTGCTATGGTGAAAGATGCAGCTTGGCTGTGGCATTTCCGCTACGGTCATTTGAATAAGTTTGTTTGAATAAGTTTGTTTGTTGATTGTCCTAGTCTTTAGGAGTCTGTTTCCCTTTACCTAGTTTATAGCAGTAGCTAAGTAGTTGTTGAGTCAGTTCCTTAATATCAGCTAGCTGTTAGTTTGTTCCTACTTTAGTGCTATGACCATCTTGTACTCCTCTATTTATGTACGAGAACTCAATGAATAAATTACTCAAGTTTTCAGCATATATTTCTCTCTTTCAAATTTTATACCCTTGACTGTTAGAGGAAGATGCATTGTTCTAGTTTCTGTTTGAAGACTGAGGAAGAGATGCATTGAACATAGGAGGTTGTTGTTGTGAGGTCATAGGATAAAACTCAAAACCATTGTGATGTTGAGAGACATTCTGAGAAAGAGGTAAATTATTAAAAGGACGAGTAGGGTACATAGTTGAATCAAGAGGTTGGGCATTTGGCTTTGGCACAGTTAGAAAAACCGATGATGTACCATCAACAGATTTTCCAAGGGTAGATCTATGCTTCCTCATTTCTTCACCATTAACAATAGTAATAAGTTTCTCAAATGTCAGGTCACCAGTACGAGCACTCAGTGCAGTTTGAAGCCCATCAAACTCAGATGGCAGACCATGAAGAGCATGAAACACGAGATCATCATTAGACAATGGTGCCCCAGCTGCTGCTAGTTTATAGGATATCTCCTTGATAGTGTCAAAATAGACATCAAAGGTTGAAGTTTTGGTAAGGTTGAACAACTGTTGTTTCAGATCATGAATATGTGTTTTCGACACCGAATTAAATCGATATTCTAGAATCTGCCACACTTGAAAAGCATGTTCAAGCCCTAAAATTAATGGCAGAGTAGCAGCAGAAATAGTCGCAATGAGACACGACATTAACTGACTATCTATGATGGTCCAAAGTGCAGCATCAGGATCAGCAATAGTAGCCTCAGCGGTTCTAACAACAGGAGAGGAAGGACACACTATTGATCCATTCACATAACCGAAAAACTTATTGGCTTTTAGGGCATGTTCTATTTGAGTACGCCAAATCACGTAGTTATGCGAATCCAACTTAATAGGCACAAATGAGTGTATATTGGCAATTAGAAATACCAGTGAGGGTGGAATGTTTGCAGATTCTTGAAATGCGAACCAAAAATTAACCAGAGATGTAGCTCTGAAGACAGGATCGTGATCTAATTGACAAATGTCAATAGCTCTGATACCATGTGGAAACTTTATATCCATCTCAAAGTCAATTGGCAATGAGTGGAGAGGTCTCAACATATATTTAGTGATCACCCATTCCACTCCTAAGCAATGTGGGACAATATATCTTAACATTCCCCCTCACATGCAACCGCATTTGAGGTCTGTCATGTGTGGCCACTTTTGGGTCCTATCATCATGCAAACTTTTTTTTTTGCTGGTCTGTCATCGTGGGGCGTGGATTGTGAATTTTTTTTTAATGTGGAGTGGAATGGGCCCTGCTCTGATACCATAAATAAGATTTGGAGATTATCACAGATCAAATTCTTGAGAGAGATTCTAGGGTTTTGACGAAGAAGAAGAAGAAGTAAAGAAAGAGAGAGGAGAAGAGGAGAGACAAAGAGGCATAAACTGTGATTTGTATTTCTGTTTTCTCAACTCAACGATTACAACTGAATAACACTCCTTTATACAACTGTAAACCAAACCAGGCTAACTAACCACCTAACCAAGGCTTATAACCGACATTGCTAGCTAACCATGGTTAAGAGACATTACAGATTACAGAAAAATGTAACACATAACAAATGTGTCTAAGGCTAATGTGCTTTACGGATTGGTAGTAAAAAGAGAATTGAGATTGGGAATGGTAGTTACGAGGAACTGAATTCTCATGTTTGATTTCCCAAAATTGTAAGTAGGGATTATTGTGATTGTGTTTGTTTTGGTGTACATGCCAGGGGCATTAGCGCCATTTATGAAATATACCATGTGCACTTGAGTCATTTAGCCTCTCAAAAACTCAGGACCGCAAAATCTACCTATCTTGGGTTTTCTTTTCTGCCAATTTGGGTTGATTGCTCTTGGGCACCGTCACGTGATGCCCCAAGCTCATTTTCTACCACACAAATGCGTGATGGAGTCTATACACTTTGTCTTGAACCTTACCATAATGTTTGGTGGAAAGAGAGTCTAGAACAACACTTGGCGATCGACAGTCGGGTGCCAATTTGGGTCCTTCATTGTCTCCTTGGACTACCATTTCTCCCAATCAAAATTGCAATGGAACAGCAGTCACGAGTGATTATCAATGCTCTTAGAATACCACCACGTGGTTTACCAAAGACCCTCTCGACTATATATTTCTGTGGAGGCCATACACTTGGAGCTAAAACGCGCATAAATGTATAGTGGAGAGGGCAGCTGAAGCACCACTTGGGGTGCTCCAAGTGCAATTAATAATAATTTCTCGTTCCTACGGGGATCACAAAAACAGCAGTCTAGTCCGTCCTTGGTCAAGGTGAAAATTCATTTCCCTTTCAATAAAGTACATATAGAGGCAGTATGGTCAGTGGCCTTTCCGCCGGAAGCATTGTTTGAGACTTGTTTTTCTTTGAGCAATTTGGGGTCTCTTAGAGATGAATGGTGATGAAAGTGAATGCTGGTTTTTGGTGTTGTAATCAACATGTCACATGGCCAAGATTTGAGGTACCAGATAGTTTGCAGTACAATCCTCGATAAATTTCTTTGCAAATAGTATTATTTGATTCTCTCATATTTTTTATTTTTTTTTTGGTAAATCGGAAATGGGATTCTCTCATATTTGTCACATCTTGTACCGTGTCACAAAAATATTTGGCTGAAAGCCATAAAATAGATTGGTAAACGTGCAAGCCCACCGGAGAGTAAGGAGATATATGATTGATTTCCCATGGGGAAATCCAATGTACTTTTATACAACCTGAAAGGGACAAACAAATGTGACCCCGGTGGTGCTTGGGGTGCTACCGAGATGGGTCGGGAAAAAGGCTACAAATGATTTATCATTCGTGAACGATTCACTTTGATTTGTTAATGTCAATTATTCAGCACTTCCTTATTTCTAGCAATGTTTATTGTCGGCGGTCAAGTTGGATATTATTTCGGAGGTTTTAGAGCCCATCACTTTGATTTGTTAAATTTAGAGATTTTTGAGAAATCTGTATTATTTCGGAGGTTTTAGAGCCCATATGCATGGTATTTTTGGGGACATGTAATTAGTGGAGCTTATTCATTTTTTGAGGCAATGAAAAAATTTGGACCCGGTAACCTATTATGTTGATCGGGAAACTCGTCAGAGGTGGCTTTTAGAAGTTTTGTATTACCCAGAGTGCGAGCGAGACAAGAGAGAGGTGTCCGACGACCTCGTTGACAATGCCACCACAAATTGGCGGCTCTATAGAAGTTTTGTATTACCCAGAGACTGAGCGAGACAACGAAGAGGTGTCCAACGGCCTTGTTGACGATGCCACCACAGATTGGTATGCTATCGATGTGGCTAACCGTGAGAACTAAATAAATGTGGCCTTTCGTTCGTCTGTCAAAGACGAAGCCTATCTATTCATGAATAATGAGTATGTGACTATGTGAGGCTGTACTATGCTCCGGTCTCGACTGGCGACAAGGTGGTGAATGGGCCACTTCTTATATGCGAAGGGTATCCATCCCTCGTGGACACAGCCTTTGCAGAACATGGAATAGACTGTGCTTTTGGGTCTCATAAATGGAGCGAAGCATTCATCTTCTCAGGAAATCTCTGTGCGCTGATTAACTATGCGCCAGGGACCTTAGATGACAAGATAATTAGAGGTCCAATGACCATCGCCGCAATGTTCGATTTCTTCAAAGGGACGGTGTTCCAAAAGGGCGTAGACGCCGCGTTCGAAGGAGATTCCTATGTGCACATCAACTTTGCTCCTGGCACAAAAAATGACAGACAATAAACCTCTAATTTGGTATGCTATTTCCGACTCTAGAGGCTTGAAATTAGTCTGGTTTTGAACTAATTTCTTGCTGTCAAAGAATTTGGAGATTCTTCTAGGGTTTTTCATAAAACGGATTGGGAATTACATTTTTCGTATTAGTCTCTTAACCTTTTGCCAACAAATGAAGCCTCTGAAGAGATGAATATCAACATTGGCCGCTAACACTTTTTATGGGTTTTAAACTAGTATTGTTATAGTAATTATTTTGGGTACAAAGAAATTGGGGATTTGTTTAGGGTGATTTCATCTCATCAAACAAAGTTTTTACATTGCTCAAACATGAACACAAACGATACACAACCAAAGTCACCCAAAATCATAGTTGTATAAGAAGCACGCCCTTTCTCAAGCAACCACAATTTATAGGCATCGTATAAAATCGAAACAAATCCACATGTGAGACTAATTGAGTAATTTCATTAACCCAGAAAGATCGGAAAATATGGAAAAGTTTGTGGCTCCATGTTCAAAAATCACATCATGCAAAACCGAGACCAAATAACAACACTTAGTTGAAATTCATAGATGGAAAATTTTAGATCAGAAAAGAAATGAAATGTCCTCCATATGCTGATTATCTGGTCAAAAATCGCAAGGCAAGAGTGAAGGTACAAATAGAGGAGGAACATGAGACTCAAGTGAGATGTAAAGCAATTGCGTGTGACCCACGGGGTACTGAGGGTACACATAAACTCCTCCAAGCATTGCCAATTTTAAGCAAGAAGAACCAGTCGATGTAAAAAGGCAGCAGAAAACAGGGTGAGAAGGCATAGGGTGAACAACTTGAAACAACCCATTAACAACTCACAAGAGCTAATTCTGATCCTTTGCCATTTGCTTAGAGCCGCTCATGAATCACCAAACAGGGTGAGTCGACCTATATATTCACGCACTCTAGGTAAAGACAAAGGAAAATTTAAGAAAGAATGATGGCAACTTAGAAGAAAGAAACCCATACCAATTTTTTAATTAGGAAAAATCACATTTTCCATCCAATTGATGACGGAAAAGTTAGTCCCAAGACTATATTAAGTCTTTTGGCTAAAATATCCACTTGCCCCTCAAACTTTTTTACTTTTTTTTTTTACTTCCCCCTTTTTGCTTAAAGAAAAATAATAACATCAAACTTTTTGCTTAAAGAGAGAAAAAAAAAATCATAGAGATGTCAACAATTTCAAGTGGGAACCTATTACAAAGTGAATTTTTTTCTTTAACGTGGGAACCTCCTGTGATTTTATTTCATTGTCAATTTCTTTCTTCAAAGTGGGAACCAATTGCAGTGAATTAATTCCTTTGCGGTGGAACCTAATACACAATTAATTTACCCTTTACGTACTATTCAAATAGGTGTTTTTTCTCTTACTATCAACTAGAGACCGGGGGGGCAAACGGGATGCGTGTGCAAGTCAGCATGTGACAAAAAAAATGGCACAAAAGCTAATGGCTTATTTTTTGATCGCGTGCTCGTCACGTTATTTTTACTGGGGTGATGTTTACAGTTTGTTTGTTTGGCAAAAAAAATTGTGTGATGCCCATGCTATAAAAAAAATAAGCTAGTAGTTTTTGTGCCAATTTTTTTTGTCACAGGTCAACTTGCGCATCGTGTGTGCCCCAGCCTCTAGTTATATGAAAACTACCATTATCACCATTATCAATAAAAATGTGTAGCTCGATACTTACAGGTCGGTTTTTTTCCCGTGGAAGCCCTCAAGATCCATGTCATCCTTAAAACCCTAGCTTTATTGATAAAGCCCTTCAGACCCGCAGTGGAGTTGAATAACGGTGACTAACATAAAAAGTCTCAATTGATTTAAAAGCAAAAAGGTCCCTAAGTTGCTAAACCACCTAGAAGGTTATTGGTTGTGCTGCTCTCCTATGCCAGCTTTCTTGATGCCTTGATCCACAATGGAGTCTGAAAAGTGAAACCCTTCGGCAAATATTTGGTTTGATCAATAGGTTAAAACCCTTAGTTGCTTTATTGGTGTAAGTATATGAAATGCCCATATTACCCTCTCTCCTTTTTCATTAGTTAAAAAAAAAATTAACAGCTTCCGTCACAAATTTTGGATGGAAAACGTGATTTGTCCTTAGCATAGAAGAAAATGATAGTTAAAGGGGGAAGAAAGTTCAATTTGTAGTTGAAGGGGGAAGTAAAAAAAAATTAATAGTTTAAGGAGTAAGTAGATGACTCCGTTCTCTTCTGGGAAGCCACAGCTGCTGGATGTCAAGCGATTACAAACATTTTGGAGAATTATGAACGTGCTTCTGGTCAAATGGTTAATAGAGACAAGTCCACATTATTTTTCAGCCCAAACACTCCTAATGATGTTAAGGAGGGTATCTCCAATTCGCTTAAAATCCGGGTGGAAAATCGAGGTGGCAAGTACCTGGGGTTACCTTCTATCATTGGGCGATCCAAGTCCGAGGTTTTTAATTATGTCAGAGAGCGGGTCTCCGCTAAACTTCGGTCTTGGAACCATTCGAAGTTGAACGCTGCCGGGAGAGAAGTTTTGTTGAAGTCAGTTTTACTTGCTATGCCTACTTATGTTATGCAGTGCTTTCTATTGCCTAAAGGTTTTTGCAGAGACATTGAACGGGTTATCCGGAAATTCTGGTGGGGGAGTGTAGATGGGGAAAACAAGGTTCATTGGGTAAGTTGGCAAAAGCTCTGTGACAGCAAGCACCAAGGTGGTTTGGGCTTTCGGGATCTACATGCTTTCAACCTTGCATTACTTGCAAAACAGGGGTGGCGGCTTCTACAGGGCCCTCCCTCGCTGCTCCAGAGGGTTTTCCGTGGGAAGTATTTCTCAAATTCCTCCTTTTGGGAAGCGGAGTGTCCTAGCACAGCCTCCTGGGCGTGGCGGAGCATTTGTGCCGGCCGAAATGTCCTTAATAAAGGTTGGAGGTGGGCGGTGGGGAATGGATCATCCATAGATATTTGGAACGACCCCTGGTTGCCTCGGCCTCTTTCTTTCCGAGTGCTCTCGCCTAGGCCACTCTCTGGATCCCCTTCATCTGCCCGTTTTGTTTCAGAGTTGATTGATCCTGCGACACTTAGTTGGAATCTCCCTCGCCTAAATGATCTTTTTCTGGATATTGACAAGGAAGCCATCCTTACCATCCCATTAAGCTCTCAAGGCGTCTGTGATCGAGGCATTTGGCATTTTGCGGACGACGGTTGCTTTACGGGGTTAAATCAGCATACTACTTGGCTAAGGCCTCCTTAATGCACTACCAGTCCCGCGAACAAGGTGAATCAAGTACAGGTACGAGTAACAAGAATATGTGGAAGTCCTTATGGAGTCTCATGATCCCCAATAAAATTAAAAGTTTTATTTGGCGCTCCCTCCATAATGCCATTGCCGTTTTGTCAAACCTGAACCGTAAACATTTAGATGTGCCCCTCTTTTGCCCACGGTGTTGCAAGACACCGGAAACGGTGGAGCATTTGTTTTTTCGCTGTAAGAAGTCAAAAGCTGTTTGGGAGATATCCCCTTTTGCCTCCATAATCGCCGGTATCGGCGAGGTCTGTTTTTTGGATTGGTGGAAGACCGTTACTAAGGCTATTCAGGAACTTCAGGGTTGCCAAAATATGGAAGCCCTCTTAGCCTCACTGTGTTGGTTCATCTGGAAGGCACGGAACAGTGCCTATTTTGATTCGATAGAGCAATCGTGTACGGTGATACTTGATAAAGCTACTGCTCTATGTGCTGAAGTTGATGGCTTGGCTGCCTCCAAATCCAAACCCCAGACAATGGGCATCTCTGCCACCTCCTCTCGGTGGTCTCCTCCTCCTATGGGGTTTGTTAAGTTCAATGTGGACGGAGCTATTAGCAGGAAGGATGGACGTGTGGGTATTGGCGTGGTGGCTCGTGACTATCTCGGTAACTTTCTGGGTGCTTTCTCGGCTTGTTTCTGTGGTTATTTCTCACCCCGCACAACGGAATCTATGGGGTTTAGGGAAGCGCTTGCTTTTGCGTTAAACAAACGGTGTGGTTCCATTATTGTCGAAGGCGACTCAGCCCAAATTGTGCAGGCCCTCACTGCCCGGAATAAATCCTTTTCGGATTGTAGTTCCGTTATTTTGGATTGTCGGCATCTTGTTTCTTCTTTTACGTTTTGCAAGTTTGTTCATGTTAATCGTACGTGTAATAAGGTTGCCCATTTACTAGCAAAGAAAGCTTTATTGGGTGTTAGGATAGAGTCTTGGGGGGACCCTGTCCCTCTTTGGCTTTCTAATCTTGTATCCTGTGAGGCCCGTTCCCCGGACCCTCTTTCTTCTTAATAAAATTTTCCCCTCTTTCTGTGAAAAAAAAAAAAAAAAGATATTTAATCCTAAAAAAAATATGGATCAAGGATTTTATCAAACACTTAGCTAGCAGAATTCAAGAAAAGGCTATTGCCATGAACAAGATAAAGAGTTGGTGAACCCAAAAGGCAAGACACTGAGATCATTATTTGAAAGGTCACAAACAGAGAGGTTTAATGAAGCAGAGAAATGAGCTAAGTCAGTAAACATATTGTTTAAAGTGGGCTCAGAAAAAATCTTTTTCGCGCTGAAATTGTTCAAAAAGGATTGGAGAGGAGCTAGATAGGAGGATGCATCCTTAGAGCATCTACATTTAAGCAATTAGACCATTTTTAGTCACTTGTACACACATCAGTTGGAGGAGATAAGGGCTGAGTAAATGGATCGGAGCCACATCAGTTAGACACATACGCAATGATAGGGTTGCGATGTGCAGTATGGGTTAGCGAGCGTTAGTCTCACATCACGTCATTAGAGACGCCTTCTTGCTTTGGGCTTAGTTGTTTTTATCGTCTTGGTGGGTTGTTTTTCTAGATTATTATCAGTGTATTTAGGCGCAATCCTTGTAAGTGCCGCTAGGCAATTTCATGAATGCAATGGCTTCTATTAAAAAAAAAATGGATGGGAGACACAACTCCAATATCTAACAGTCAACAATTTGCTGAGCTATGATCACATCACTTTGAAACCAATTACAGAGTTTTTTTTTTTATCACAGGTAAGAGAAGAAAATGTCAATCCCGCCGGATGCAGCGGAGAGAGGATGCGCAGCAAATTACCCTCAGCCCGTCAGTCCAGATGACTTGCTTAATGCTCAATTTTGGGATTCAATTATTCGTACCGTTAATTGCGATGAAATTGATCCCCCTCTGCGTGATATCGCGTACAGAAGCAGTAGTCGAGAAGAAGACATCCGCCGCCATGTCTTTCGTTGGGATCTAACTCCCTATCAAGAGGTCTTTGAGAATGGATTTCGAGCAAGGCGTCAACAAGGAACTCGCGATGTGGACTACGTCAATCTGTATAACTACGTCCACCATGGAGGTAGGCCTCTTGATTCGAGGCGGGATACCACCTACATCTTCATTAGCAGCACTATCAGCAGCAATTGGCATCCCAGCGTCGAACCCGGGACTGACATTACAGTCTTTCGTTACGAGATTTATGCTCCTGGCGGCATTTGGGTTCGTCAGACTCTCGGTGATAGTTACCAGTACCCTTCGCAAGACGAAGTCTGCTTTGTTGAAGGCATTGCCCGTCAATACATACGCTCTGCCCAAGCCTTCAGGCTTGTTTGTGAAACTGGCTCCAGATCAGTTAGTTACCTACCTACTACTAGTCTTCTAAACATGCATAACAAACTTCAATTATTTCTTTGTTTTATCGACAAAGGAAATTTCATATATCAACGTCATGAAGCGGGTGTTGTTCTTTTTCTTCTTTGTTTTCCCTCGACGTACCCTGGTTGAGTTATGATTATATTCAATAATTTTTGCCCATCAAAAATTCATGATCCCCGACTGCATCAATCCACTCGTCATCGCTACATTTCCCCGACTGACTGATCCCTATATATTTTTTTTTCACTTCTAGTGACTAGTACATAAAATTTGGTAGAGTTTCGCGAGTGTACATGGTGATTTCTTGGGGTATAATGATACCATTAATTTGTAAAAACCATTCCAAAATATCAAAGTTACTCTTCAACTACTCTTACAACAACTCTTCTTTTTTCTTTTTGGGTCCTTGCAAGTGCAAATCCTGGCTAACTACTCAAAATAACAAGCTTTGTTTAATCGCGGCATCCAGGCATACAAGAAGGGAGAGACAAGGCGATACAATAATATATAACAGGTACTTCGATCCACAAGCGTATCCACAAGGGTGTATTCAGATTCAGTACCCGATATCCTATTACATTGATGGTGGTCGGAGTCAGCCTCTAAGGGTGTTGTATTACCCAGAGCACGCACGAGACAAGAGAGAGGTTTCCAACGACCCAGCTGATTGGTATGCTGTTGATGTGGCTAACTGTGAGAGCTACATAGATGCGGCATTCCGTTCGACTCGTGACTACGAGGCCTATCTATTCATGAATCATGAGTATGTGTTGTTGAACTATGCTCCTGGCTCGACGAACGACAAGGTGGTGAATGGACCGCTTCTTATCTGCGAAGGGTTTCCATCCCTCGCGGACACGGCCTTTGCAGGACATGGAATAGACTGTGCTTTTGGGTCTCATGAATGGAACGAAGCGTTCATCTTCTCTGGAAATCTCTGTGCACTAATTCACTACGCGCCCTTGACCACAGACGACAAGATAATCAGAGGCCCGATGACCATCTCCGCGATGTTCGATTTCTTCAAAGGGACAGTGTTCGAAAAGGGCGTAGATGCCGCGTTCGAGGCGACGAAAAAAGGCGAAGCTTATCTCTTCAGAGGTGACCAGTATGCTCTTATAAACTACGGTTATGATAACCCCCATCTCATCGCCATCCGTCCAATCAAAGAAGGCTTTCCTAGTTTGAAAGACACCATCTTCGCAAGGGGAATTGAGGCAGCATTTGCTTCCCACCGTACTGATGAGGCATACATATTCAAAGGCGATACCTATGCGCTCATCAACTTTGCTCCCGCCACCACAGACGACTACATCATTGGTGGTGGGGTGAAGAAAATCTTGCCCAATTGGCCTTCTTTGGCGAATATCTTGCCTGTCAAAAATGGTGGCCTTGACCTTCATGATCACTACACTAAACCTGAATCTGACCGTGACCACGATGAACTTTGAAAAAATAATCACATATCCTGCATATGTATGTGTAAGCACGCTCGCCCGCTTCGAATAAGTTTGATGATGAAATAAGTTTGGGTGTAGTGGGAATTGGCAGGGGGTTATCCTGTATATATTCTCCTCCTTGAACCATTTGTTAGAAAGTGTTAAGGTTGATTCTGAATGTGCTTGGGTGAGAGAGTTGCGTGAGATTGTAATACTTATTTGTTATTTGCGAGATTGAATAAAAAATTCATGTAGTTTTGTGTGTAATTCTCTTTTTGTGTTATGGTTTTGAGCTAATTTCTTGCTTTCAAAGAATTTGGGGATTCTTCTAGGGTTTTTCATACTAAAACAGATTGGGGATTACATTTTCTGTATTAGTCTCTTAACCTTTTGCCGACAAATGAAGCCTCTGAAGAGACGAATATCAACATTTTCCTCTATGGGTTTTGAACTAGTGTTGTTATAGTAGAACTTTTGGGTACGAAGAAATTGGGGATTTGTTTCGGGTGATTTCATCTCATCAAACAAAGTTTTTGCATCGCTCAAATATGAACATAGTTGTAATTTCATAAAATCGAAACAAATCCACATGCGAGACTAATTGAGTAATTTCATTAGCCCAGAAAGATCGAAAAATAAGGAAACGTTAGTAGCTCCAAGTTCAGATATCACATCTAGAGATGGCAATCGCAACCGAACCGATGGGTACCCGAACCGAAACCGCTATTTTTACCCGAACCATAACCGAAATATTCCCCGTGGGTATGGGTATGGTATGGGATATGGCCGAACCGAATGGGTATGGTTCGGGTATGGTTTGAGGTCATAACCGAACCGTGACCCGAAACGAACCGAAATATGAAATTACATATTTACCCCTAAAATTTATAGTAATTGTGTATGTACCCCTGGCTATATATATACCCTTATTTTATATATACATATTACATAAACCCCTTAGGTATATTTTAAAATTACATTTTACCTCTCGTATATATATGTAAGATATTCACATGTTAGGTTTTGGTCTCACATTCTGTACATTTTGAGACTCTCTCGACTGATATTTTATATATTATAGTCTTGAGTCTCTTGACTGATATTTGTAGCCTCCTTTTGTTATTTTTTTCATGTTTTTTCAATTTTTTTGAGATAATAAAATATCCTAAACTCAATTTATTCATGTTTTAGTACGGTTTGGGGCGGGCGGGATGGGTACAATTCGGTTACCCAAATGGGTAGCTATTTTTTCCTTCACAAAATCGGTTACCCGAACCCCGAATGGTTAGGTTATGGTTCATCCTCTCCCTTTTCCGAACCGAACCGAACCGAAACCCTTTGGGTTTGGGTGCGGATCGGCCAAAACCCGAACCGATCCGCCCCATTGCCATCCCTAATCACATCATGCAAAACCGAGATCAAATAACAACACTTAGTTGAAATTCATAGATCGAAAAATTTTAGATCAGAAATGAAATGACCTCCAAATGCTGATATTATCGCAAAGCAATAGTGAAGGTGCAAACAGAGGAACATGAGACTCAAGTGAGATCGATGGGGGAGAGGGAGACGATGAGAGAGATTGATGAGGGAGAGGGACAAGGATAGATGAGGAGCAAAGAGAGAGGAGGGGCAAAGTTTTGAACCAGCTGTTGTGCCATCAGAGTGAAGGTGCAAACAGAGGAACATGAGATTCGAGTGAGATCGATGTGGAGAGGGAGACGACAGGAGAGACAGAGATATATCTATGAGAAAAAGGGACAAGGATAGATGAGGGGCAGAGAGAGAGAGAGAGGCCGGCAAACTTTCGAACCAACCGTTGCACCATCAGAAGGAGATGAGATCAAAAGGCAGCATAAACATGGATCAATCTAACAAATAGGATTCGTTACCCATCATTAATATCCCCATTCAAACACAAATCAACAGGGAAGCCATGATTTATGACTACGGCTACATATAATTTTCAACCTGGTGTCTACCTTGACTAATCAGAGTAAACAGCCTACCTGAAATATACAGAAATCTGAGAAATGTCAATGTCATCCCCATTCAAGCACAAATCAACAGGAAGCCATGATTTAGGACTACGGCTAAAGTATAATTTTCGACCTGGTGCCTATACTAATCAGAGTAAACAGCCTACCTGAAATACACAGAAATTTGAGGGATATCAATGTCGTTGTCTTCGTCATCCTCACAAGCTACCACAATATCAAAATGCCGTCTGTTAGGAGGCAAATCTGCTTTAGCCACTTCCCTGACTAAATCCACCATCTTCCGGTCCATCCGGTCTCTGTGCCGAGGGAACATGCTATTGTAAAGCAAGCAACTCCCATAGGAGATGCTGTAAGCACTCAGTCCCTTGCTTTTCAGCCATTCGAGAAGCTCTGTCAAAGTTGGATTATCTCTCACAATCCACCGGTCCCACACAGTCCAACTCATGTCTTGGTGCTTGATCACCTTGGGAGGTACCGGCTCCGCTATGGAGAAAAGAGGGAGTGCTAAATTTGCAAAGGTGTTCCTATAGTCCTCTATTTTGTGACCACCATTTAGAACTTTGTAGAGTTCCAGGCAAACAAGACCTGTGGCCATTGCAGTTGATGTTGCAATTGCAGGTATGATCCTCCCTGCGATGAATTTGGCCTTGAGCTTATCTACTTCTGGAATGCTATAATTCCTTGCCCTCATGTTGGCAAGTCCAGCAATTAGATCCATATGATAGTTGGTGTCATCATCCTGCACGTTCAGAAGAACCACGTTGACTATTTACTTAAAAAGGCAACAAAAGAAAGAATTGGTAGATGTGTAACTCGTATCTTCTTGTGTACCAAGAACCACAGTATGAAATATCTCAGGGCCTGCCCAAGATGATTGGAAGCCTAAAGCGACAATCTAAAAGGGGATTTGTTAGATGCAAAATTCTATTCCTCTGAATCTTTTTTCTTTTTTTTTGGTTGCATTGCACATTTTTTCGATTTTATCAATTTTAATTTTGGAAAACTCCGTCAATGGAAGCAACATTAACAGGTGCTTTGATTAGCATTTAAGCAATGAAAGATTTGGACAAAAAATTAATAAACTAGTACGCCAAAAGGAGTGGTTTCCTCTATTTGCAAAAACATTGCCATGTACAAACATCAAAAAATATCACTATCTAATACAACAATGGGGGCCTTAAAAGAATGAGTGCCCAAAAAGCTAGCGAAAGCTTTATTTGCTTTACACTGAGCTGGCCCTAAAATATTTAATGAACTATCATACCACTAAGCTCTTTCACTTGACCTTCCCATTTAACTTCACCACTAATACTAAAGCATAGCAACTCGACCCAACTGGATAACTACCAGAAATGCAAATAGTCCAGTTTTATCTTTTATTAAACTCCCAGCCAACCAATGGACGATGCTTAACAGTAATTCACTACCTAGCATAACCAGTTGGAAGAAAAAGTTTCATGCATTGACATGCAGGAAGACACTCCACATTTGCTTAAGATCCGCATGCTAATGAGGTAGGGGTGTGTGTGTGTGTGTGTGTGTGTGTGTGTGTGTGAGAGAGAGAGAGCCAAGCCAACCTTCTCAAACTGAATTGGGTTCATCTTGAAACCTGGCGGCAGTTTCTTCTGGCATATTTCTAACTTCATTACCAACTCACTGATCACAGCATCATCATCAATGGACGCCGTCGAAAGACTAGTAGCTTTCTCATCTGTAACTATCTTTACATCTCTCTTCGGCCGGAAATCAGGAACTTCTACATTGTTCACAGCATCAGCTAACTTTTTAGAAGACTTAACCCAGTCAGGAATTAGGATGCCAAAGGTCTCTGCTCTTAATATCGATCCGGACATAACAAACTGAACGTGGGTGGGATCATCAGCAGAGAACTTCAATGGCCGGGGAAAGCGCTTGGGAGCAGACCAGAATGGTGCGCCATTACTGGTAACAGCATCCTCCGGGAAAGTGAATGTCAATTGTTTCACACGGTTAGCAAAGTAGTCTTCAAACCTAGTCCAGTAAAATCATATTAATATCGAATTGGAAAAAGCGACGCTAAAGCAACACCAAGGACAAACAAAGAACTACTAAGAGAATTGAGTACCTTAAACGGGCCCAATTTATGCAGTCTTGGAACGTCTCACATCTCTCCTTTCCAAGGCATTCAAGAACGCGTTCCAAATTATCCCTAGCCTGTGCGTCACCAGCATTCTTCATTGCAGATGTATAATCACTTGGACTGGTCAAATAAGCATTTACCTCAGCTGGTGTCTTTTCGAGCAAACCCTCAAATTCTGATCGAGCCCAAGTCAGGCAGTGGTCGATATTATGTGGGAATGAGTGCACTGTACACATCGGGGCTTGTTTCTCAGGCGGGTCCCTTGAGGCACCATAGTTCTCAGTCAAGTGAGGAATGACCATCTGAGTGTTGCACTTGGCACCTAAAGTTCCTGATTCCAGAAGCGGTTTCTGGAAATATAAGCACCTCTGATCAATGTAGAGCCTGGCATTCACATTATCCAGTGCATTAATGACAACACTAAGATTCTCCCAAAAAGTGTCATCAAACACATTTTCAGTGTCGGGGGAAGCACGATTTTGTAGAGCTTCAATGTGGAGATTAGGATTTATCAAAGAGGCAGCTGAAGCAGCAACTGTTGATTTGGCTTGTCCAATGTTCCAATCGCGGAAAAGAAACTGCCTGCTAAGGTTGCTCTTCTCAATGACATCATCATCCGTAATTGTAAGCTTACCTTCGTTACCACAACAAACGCCCATGAGAGCTACATTTTTCAAAAACTCGCATCCCAGTGCACCGGATCCCACAATGAAGACTTTAGCATCCTCTAGCTTTCTCTGAAGCTTGGCTCCAAAAACAGAGATTTGTGCATCATAACGACTATTCAAGGGCTTCAGGTCGCTGGGATCCAGGGGTTCAGATGGAAGGGATTCAACAGAGTCAAAATAGAAAAACTGTTCGCCAAAAAGTCAAAATAAACACCATAAGTTAAACTAAGTAGTTAGCTAAACTTACAAGTTCAAGGCATCTGACAGGGCCTAGCAAGGAGTTTTAGGCCGGCACTGGGGTCATATACCTTAGCAATGTTTGGCGTGAATTGAAAAAATCAAAACCAATGTTGTATATGTGGAGAGAATCCTTCGGGCAACTTGGTAGTACCCAAAGGGTCAAATCCGTAGAACACAATTGAAACCTAAACCTATACTTGAGTAATACAATTTGCATTTGAGTGGTTTCAAATGACACTTGGGGCAAGGTAGCTCTGCCCAGCCCAGCTTAGCTTGAGAAGCTTTCTGCTTGAAAACTACTTGGAGTTCAGCAGAAAGTATCATCAACAGGCCCATCTCCCAATTGGAAGTATTCAGACTTTTTGTTGTCGGACAAAAAGTTATATTAATCAGATTATCATCTGCCTTTTCACTTGTTCCATGCTGAAATGACTAACCTGAAAAAGTGGATGGAACTTGCCAGAGCAAGCTTTCACAACTTCCTGTCCAACAATTCCACCAAACATGGCCGCCATGGGATTTAGCACCGCCCTAGCACCAAATGCAAAGCTCCGAAGAAGTTTTTGATCAATGTCTTCAATTCTTCCATCTTCTAAGCTATTGTTGATGTCAGAGACCAAAGATATCAGTTTCCGAGCATCCTCCTCTGATCCAGCAACAGGGAAGCGTCCCAATTCCAATATAAACTTGTCCAATGCTTGAAATGCCAAGTGGAGAAGAGGTGGACGATCGAACTTGGAGAAGTCACTCAGAAGAAAATCGCCAGGTTCTTTAAGTGCTTCTCGTAACGGCTTGAAGTTCAATACCTTAGGTTGCTTCACCTGAGTCACAAGACCACCTTTTTCGTATGCAGCGTAGTTCATCGTATCTTCCTCAATCATGAATGAGTAAGGCCTTGCATTCGTAACTTTTCTTGGTCGTCCATTGTTCAACTCCACCATTCCATGAACTTCAGAAAACACAACCAGGTCTCCATCCTGAAACTCAAGCCTCTCATCGTCAACACAAGCAACAAGAGCAGGATTGTCATTGCTAATTGATGCTATTATGCCTGTGTGTGGATCCTCACCGTCAACATCAGAAACTGTAAACTCTGGGCCAAAGTCGCAAAACACACTGCCAAAAAGACCTCGTACTTCAGATTTGATGAAAGCGATTGGAGGATGATGACTATGGCAGTAATCATCAAATTCAATAGCCTTCTCCGAGCTGATATCAGTACAAACTACAGCCTGCAGCAAAAAGTCAAACGCTAAGATTCATTCAACTGTCCACTACAGAAGTACAAAATCTTACTACATTACCTCCAAAAATTAGCTTAAAAGTAAAACAAGAAGAAAATACAAAAATGAAATTTCTGCAGCTTGATAAATCATTGTGGCAACAAAACGTGTGGCTTATCGAAAACAACCAATTGATTACAAAATCTATCAGCCTGGTAAAGCAACAAAGGTGTGCATGTGTAAAAATGCCACACCAGCAAAGCATGTTTTGGCCCTCCAGTCTAGAAATGGGCATGTTGGGCACAAATGTTACCGACTTGGTGGCCATGTTCGCTTTGGACACCTCAGATGTGAGCAAAGACCATAGTGTGTGTCTGTTCACAAGGCTTTCCAATTGCATATATAGCTACATGATTCAAAAAACAGACCAGACAATTAATCCAAAAGGGTCCCTGAGTTAATTTATTTGTCATTAAGGGTCTCATAAGGAGTACTAACATCATTAGATGTAGAAGAGATCGCAGCAGACTGTTGAGGAAATTAGGATAACTAGCTACCAAATGACCTTGAAGAATCTAAACTGTGAAATAAACGCTAATATAAGCAACAGAGTGTAATGAGATCCGCTAATAGCTAAGGCCCAGAATATACCTGAAAATCAGAAAGTTGTTCCTTGGTCAATTCAGCTGTTAATGTCAAAATGGCCACAGAGTTATTCAGTTCTTGCAGCTTCTGGATAGAAGCAAGTGCCCGATTCTTCCCCACATCATCCTTGGAGAAGATGAAATTGCTGGACAAGTCCCACAACTCCACATTTCCCACGTCATGCAAGGTCACAGACTTGACTCCAGCAAGAACAAGGTTCTTCGCTGCAAGATGCACATTCCCCATGTTACCATCAGTAATTCAAATAAAAATTGTTATCCAGCAGAGCTTCTCTCAACGTCCACCTCAAAACTTGATCAATTCAATACCTAAATTGATAAAATTGTCATTTTATAGCTCTCGAATTTACAAATATGCCGTTAATGAAGATTTACACAATTACTTCGCTTCTTCGATTGACCAATTTATGACTAGATTGAGCTTGAAGCACATTACCATCTTACCTCAAAGTAAATCAAGAATCAAATTCTTTATAAATTAGTCATGTATCCATCTTCCATAATCAAAACACTCCAGAACAATCAAGCAAAATAAGGAATACAACATAAGCAACGACAAATTAGTCAAAATAAAAATCAAACCGGACACTTCGAAACACTATTGTTCTACACGCTCCAATCGCTATTATGCTAAAATGCTGCAAAACTTAGTTTCACTTACATTCAAATATTGGGATAATAATCCAGAATCTATAATCTGAATAAGAAGAAGAAACGTTCTCAAACACCCCTAAATCTAGAGTTAAACATACCAATTTCAGCACCGAGGCCATTCATCCCCGAAACAAGCACATTCGACGCAAACAGCCGCCGCATCGTCTCGCGCCCGTACACCGCCAGCTGGCGGCTGTGCAAATCCTCATCGATATCCATCGCATTACCCCCACCACCCGCCGCAGTCATCGGCGCCTTCCCATTACCACTACCGCAACCGCTGCCGGCGCTTCCGTTAACGTTCCCTCCCGCCGTCGTCCCTCCGTCGACCTTCTGCTTCCTTGTGGGGCCCACTTCAAGTTCCTCTCCTCCGACAGGTCTCTTAAGGTGCGGTGAAGTACTGCTCGACACCATTTTCGCTGTCGTCAATTGATATACGCGTATACATACAAATACACGAAATTAACATATATATGCTAATGTATGGATGTTGAGTGGTGATTACGGAAATGTGAGGGGGAGATAGAAGTTGGGAAGCAAAGAATCTTTTAGAGAGAGAGAGGGGTGGCGGGAGGTGTAAGCAAAGAAGAGTTTTAACAAAGAAGAAATTGATGGAGTGAAGAAAGCAAACGTGATTGGGAGATTGGCGATTAGGGTTTGAGGAGAGAGACGATTAGGATGAGGTTTGGGTTCGTTTGGAGAGAAAAAAAAGGTGGCCACAGAGGCCAGAGGAGGGTCCTCCATGTAGAGACTAGAGAGAGGGACCAAAAATTTGCACAGAGGTTACGATCGTCGACAGCAGGATTCGAACCTGCGCAGGCAAAGCCCAACAGATTTCGAGTCTGTCTCCTTAACCACTCGGACATATCGACGTTGGTGTTGAATGAACTCATCGATTATTACTTATATAATACTTCTTTTGTCCCATTTTGTTTGTCAATTTTACGAAAATCGTGTTATCAATCAAATGCTTATAACTTCTAATCTATAATGTTTTTCATGATTTTAAGAATTTCATATAATATAACTCATCAAGAAATATTAAACAAAATCGATATTGAATATTCTTTGAAACTCATATTAAAAGATATAAGCAATTGAAATCAGACACGGTTTACTAAAAATGAAAAACAAAATGGAACTGAGGGAGTAGTTCAATAGTAACAAAAGCTTAGTATTTTTTTTTTTTTTTGATAATGTTGAGTGTTCCCGAGTCAGCTTACACACACCACGAGATTATTCCCTACAGCACCCACCAACCTTTGGGACGTTCTTAGAGAGCAATATTGTAATTTGCAGATCCACCTCTACCACCTCCTTCCTCCCACTTTCATCAAGAGTGTTATGTGCACAGAAAATACCCAAAATTTAGAAATGAGCGGCTAGTTTTCTTGGCATTGATTTACTTAAATTTGTGCGAAATTGCATAAGCAAAAAACAACGTAATAAAGGATAAGTAAAAACTCTTGGCTAGTTAGACAAAAAAAAATACTTCATCTGTCCCATATTGCTTGCCCCTTTTGGAGAAGTGTGCATTTTACACGCAAAAAATGATGTGTTTATGAGAATTATTTTTAAAAAAAATTTATATTGTACCAATTTTTTCTACTCAATGAGATCTTTAAATTGGTGTAAAAATTTACACATGTCAAGGATACCTTAGGTATAAGATTTCTTGTTGAAAAATCACTGTTCTTTGCTCAAAAAGGTTCAATAGACTTTTATATCCTCACTTTATACAACTTTGCAATCTTTTGGCAATAAAATAAATACCGTGCATTTTATTTTATTTTTTAGAATAGAGAACAAATTTCATTAAATCACTGCGCATCTCCGATACAAGTAGACCAAAGAAAAATACTCCCTCCGTCCCAAAATGGATGTCCATTTTTTAAACTCGTGTCATTTTTAATCGCATATATCTTTCAATATTAATCTCCAAAAATATTCAATATGGATCTTCTTGGATAGTTCTCGACGAGTTCTATAATACAAAGTGTTCATAATTATGAAAAACATTATAAATTGAAAGATATAACAATCGAAAAATGACATGGGTTTAAAAAATGGACATCCAATTTGGGACGGAGGGAGTACAACCGATCAGAACGCATGGAAACTTGCAACGCCATTGTACCTAGCCTACATAAGAGCATGTGCACCAAGGCTCTCTATCCACTCCATTTAGCTATTTTAGCTCCCCAAACCACAAAATGTGGCATGCATCAAACTAGGTAAAGCCAAAGGCATTTTACCTTTGTAGCTGAGGCTAGGTAAGTTTGGCTAGACACTATTCACAAGCCTTTGATTTTTTTATATTTTTTCTCCTCTCTCTCTCCCTCCCTTACACACACACACTCCTTCTATGGGGCCTACTACACATTACTTTTTAATATTTAATAGAGATAGAGAAGAAAATAAATAGCATTGGTGGAGTGTGGGAAAAAATATGAGTAGGTAAAATAGAAAAAAATACACTATTCATTAGCATTTTTTGCTAGTGATTGGTGCACTTGCTCTAACAAAACACAAATAAACAAACACATGCATCCTAAAATCCACCTACGAAGCACCACCTTGCAAACAAAGCCCTGCACAAAACAAAAACTCTTTGCCAAAACGAGCTCGGACAACCTTTATCAAGGGCGGGCTCGGACAAGCAGCATGCAAAGCTCTATGAACCGGCCAGCTCATCTACACAGCTCTATGGACCGGCCTTGGCGGCTGCGAAAAGGAAGCGGGCTTAGGACAAGCGGCATGCGGAGCTCTATGGACCGGCCAGCCGGCTCATCATATCCACTCAGCTCTATGGACCGTCCTGGCAGAGAGGAGAGGGACGGCAGCGTAACAATCCGATTGGCAATAAACAATGGGGCAACTTGAAACCCCCATATGCACCAATGGGATTGGTGCGGACAGCAGCGAGCAAAAGATCCAGCCATGTATCTCGATCCGACCGGCGATAGAAGAAACGGGGCAGATTGGTAACCCCAGATGCACCAATCGGTTGAAAACGACATGGTGAATCGCGGGCAAAGGCTGACGGAGGGCGAGGGGAAGAGCTTATTCGAACTAGGGGTGAAAATCGGTCGGTTCGGTTCAGTTTTCGGGGTGTTCCGGACCGAACCGATCGGTTCGGGTGATTTTTTCGGGAACCGATCCCGACCGAAAAAAACAATGGACCGATCGGTTCGGGGTGGTTCGGTTTTTTTCGGGTTTTTCGGTCCGGCGTTAAAATTGAGATGGACGGCTGTGATTTGTTATTTTTTGCGGGATCAATTTCAGGAAACCGAGATAGGGGTGGTTTTCGGTCCAAATAGGGGTGGTTTCGGGGTAATTCGGTCCAAATCGGGATGATTTTAGGGTATTTCGGTTCGGTTCGGTTCGGTTCGGTCTAACAAAAATTCAGGAAAACCGAAACCAAACCGAGATGCATTTCGGTTTTTTCGGTTCGGTTTTTTTTCCAGGCTGGACCGACCGAAAACCGAACCGAATTTTCGGTTTTTCGGTCGGTTCGGGTCCCGTCGGTTTTTTTTTCACCCCTAATTCGAACAAAGGGAAGGAGGGGGCGGCAAGAGGAGGAGGCAAAGCCCCCTCTCCCACCCGAAAATTGGGTGGCTTACTTTGTAAGCTAAAGAGCTCTGGAACATTTTTCTCTACATTTTGGGAAGAGAGACCCTGGGAGCTAGACTTTTTATCTACCGTGCATTGTAATGAAAGATCCCCACAATGAACTTCGAAGTGATATCTGCTATTAAATTGAGCGCATTTGCTCTAAACGCAAGCACAATACTAGTTTGTACAATATGCATATGTAGTAGGGGTGAAAAAAAAACCGACGGGACCCGAACCGACCGAAAAACCGAAAATTCGGTTCGGTTTTCGGTCGGTCCAGCCTGGAAAAAAACCGAAAAAACCGAACCGAAAAAACCGAAATGCATCTCGGTTCGGTTTCGGTTTTCCTGAATTTTTGTTAGACCGAACCGAACCGAAATACCCTAAAATCATCCCGATTTGGACCGAATTACCCCGAAACCACCCCTATTTGGACCGAAAACCACCCCTATCTCGGTTTCCTGAAATTGATCCCGCAAAAAATAACAAATCACAGCCGTCCATCTCAATTTTAACGCCGGACCGAAAAAACCAAAAAACCCGGAAAAAACCAAACCACCCCGAACCGATCGGTCCATTGTTTTTTTCAGTCGGGATCGGTTCCCGGAAAAATCACCCCGAACCGATCGGTTCGGTCCGGAACACCCCGAAAACCGAACCGAACCGACCGATTTTCACCCCTAATATGTAGCCACCAGTTCGATGATTTTTTAAATACTAAATTCAGTTATTCAAGTTTTAATGAGACGAACATGCCTCAATCTCTTTATATGTTCGCTGAGAGGCTCTCTCTCTAGGGTTTGCGCCATGCAATCTTTTTCCCTCGTTTCCTTCTGGAAATCGTAGGGTTTTTTAATAAAACCTTTCGTTCTTGCTACATCTGTTACAAGTTAGTTAATATGGAGGAGGAGATCCGTAAAAAAATTTCTTCTTTTGTTCTCACGAACGAGGAAGATGAGGCAGTGGAGATCTTGGCGGGCGACTTCAAGGCTAGTAAACAGGATTGTTTGTTGAGTGCGATAGGAAAGATCATCACGCAGAAAGGTATCAATCTCTCGGGGTTGAAAGCGGCCATGGAAGCAGTTTGGGGTTACCCCAGGGGTTTCAAGGTTATGGAAGTTGGGGGTGGTATTTACCAGTTTGTTTTTGGGTGCGAGATGGATTTGCTTAGGGTACTTTCGGGTAGTCCATGGCTATACAACAATCAGTTGATCGTACTTCACAGATGGACGGAACGGCTTGCACCAAATGAAATCAGTTTCACGTTCAGCCCCTTTCGGATCCAGTTGCGGGCGCTGCCATTGGAGTTCATGTCTGTCGAAGTTGGTAAGAGAATGATGGCTGGATTTGGGGATGTAGAGGAAGCTAATATTGCACAACTAAGTGGTAATCAAGGGCGGTGTATTCGGGTGAAAGTGGAGTTGAATATCAATAAACCTCTACCTCGTGGAAAGAAGATTTATACAGCAGATTGGAAGCCAATTTGGGTGCCGTTTCGGTATGAAAAGCTTCCGATTCTTTGTCACTACTGTGGAGTGGTTGGACATGATGACCGTGCGTGCGTGATCAAGAATCAAGAAGCCAAACATGGAATTGTGAAAGAGGATCAGTATGGAGGTTGGTTGAAGGCTTCTCCAGTTAAGCTACCTCCCCGACGTAGAGCAGAGGACCGGCCGGAATATTCCTCGGCGGAATCATCAGCGGAGCGGAGTAGTTTTGGAAAATCCGAAGATCATGGGAATGATTTACGTGACTCCCGTAAATCTGGGGATTCTGAACGTGGGAAGCGGCAGTTACAATGGGATTCAAATACAGAGGAGGATGCGAGGATGGCTTTGGAAGTGGCACAAGCAAGAGAAAGCCCAATTAGTAAGGAACTGGACAAAACTAAAGAGGTGGACTGGCCCATGTCTGAGCCCATCCCGTCTGTGGGTGAGCCTCAGATTATTCTGAATGTTGCGGCCCAATCGGAAGGCTATCTAGTTGGCCCATTCCAAAGTTTAAAGGAGGATCCAGCTTCGAAACCCATAGGTGTGCTGCAAAATGGGGGTAAAACTCCATCTGATATTCAGGGGTTTTTTGGAGAGAGCAAGGAGAATTTGACGAAGAAAGCTGAGCAGATTGATAAGGGAGCAACAAGGCTGGAGGGTAGCACCGCTGTGCGCGGGTACAAGAGGAAGGGGCAAGCTTCTGGAAGGCCACCGGTGAGTGCGGAGAAGGTTTCAAAAGGGGTTGCAGTTGTTCCGAGTAAGCGCAAAAGTGACGATAAAGGAGTTGCGGAGCAGTCCATTGTTGGCACAATTCTGAACCAATCGAAGAGACAGAAATTGGGGGTGACTATTGCTGAGGTAACAAATCTTGTAGTGGTGGAGGATGCCAGCCCTAAATGGCCCCAAGGGGCCAGATGAAGCTTTTGGCGTGGAATAGTCAAGGACTGGGGAGAGCCTTGACTGCAAACCAACTGAAGGAGCTCTGTCGACTCCACTCTCCCCAGCTGGTTTTTCTTTCCGAAACGAAAAATCAGCTTTGTAGAATTGATTTTGTTCGGAGATTTGTAGGTATGGATTATTGTCTAATAGTGGATCCAATTGGTATTGCTGGGGGTTTGGCAATTCTTTGGAATCGTAGTATTGATGTTCGCCTTATCCGTAGTGGTAGTTTTTTTATTGAAGTTGAAATAAAAGATGATGTGTCTGGTCATGCTTGGCGGTTGATTAATCTGTATGCAAGTTCCTGTGATAGTGTGAGTAGACTACAATGGGAGGAATTGATTCGGTATAGACTACAATGCTCAAATGCTTGGATGATTTGGGGAGATTTCAATGACTTGTTAAACGCAGATGAAAAACAAGGAGGCCGTCGAAGGGAAATTTGGTCCTTAAGAGCTTTTAGGGATTTTGTGACTAAATTGGGGGCAGTGGATTTGGGGTATGCTGGCTATCCGTTTACTTGGGTTAACAGAAGGTGTGGTAATGGACAGATTAAGGAACGATTAGACAGAGCATTGGTTTCCTCCGGGTGGCGTATACAGTATGAGAATGCAAAGCTTCAACACTTGTTTACAGTTGGGTCAGATCATGTGGCTCTACTTTTGGATACAAACCCTCCTAAATTCAACGGGCGACGACAATTCAGATTTGATAACAGGTGGACAGGAGATGCTGGTTGTAAAGATGTGGTTCGTAAAAGTTGGCAGATGGGTGCCCGTGGGTCTAAGATGTTTGACTTGTTTCACAGAGTCCGTAATACTCGCAAGGAATTGAGGGTATGGAGCAAGGCCAGAAACTTTAATTCGAGGAAGAAAATTAATGATGTTCAAAGTCGGCTACAAGGAATTGGCGAGGAGCGTATACAAGGAGATATGGGGCAGATTCGGAGTTTAGAGAAGGAATTGGGAGATGCTTGGGTTTAGGAGGAAAGGTATTGGAGGCAAAAATCTAGGATATCATGGATGGTGGAAGGTGATCGTAACACTTCCTTTTTCCATGCGAAGGTCACCCAGAGAAGGAAAATGAACAACATTTCTGGCATTCAGGATGCGCTTGGTAACTGGTGTGAAAATCACGAGGAGATTGCTAAGGAATTTGTACAGTATTTTCAGGGCCTATTTCAATCCGATAGCACAACTCAAATTGATGAGGTGGTGGGAACTATTAAAGCACGGGTTACGGATCAGATGAACACCTCTCTTACAAGACCAGTTGGCTCGGCAGAAATTCGAGAAACACTATTCGAGATGGATCCTAACAAAGCACCCGGTTCGGATGGAATGACGGCGGGCTTCTATCAAAGGTATTGGGACCTAGTGGGAGCAGAGGTTGTTGAAGTTGTGCATCAATTTTTTCAATCCAGCCATATTCTAAAAAGTCTGAACCACTCCCAGATTGTCCTTATTCCTAAAGTCAAGGCACCCACGCAGGTATCGCAGTTTCGGCCAATCTCGTTATGCAATGTTTTTTATAAGATCATAGCAAAGGTGCTCTCCAATCGATTAAAACGGATTTTGCCTAGTCTAATAAGTGTAAATCAAAGTGCATTTGTTCAGAATAGGCAAATTTCCGATAATATACTGGTGGCGCATGAGGTGGTGCATTATTTGAAAAACAAAAGAAGTGGGAGGGAGGGGTTTATGTCGTTGAAGTTGGATGTTGCTAAAGCGTACGATAGGGTGGAATGGAGGTACTTAGAGGCTGTCATGAGGGTTATGGGATTTGATGAACAGTGGATAAAATGGATCATGAACTGTGTGACAACTGTTTCTTATTCGGTTTTGGTGAATGGTCAAAAACATGGATTTATTCAACCTCAAAGAGGATTAAGGCAAGGAGACCCAATTTCCCCTTTTTTATTTCTTCTATGTGCGGAAGGTTTCTCAAGTTTACTGAAGTGCAGGGAAGAGCAAGGCAGCCTCACGGGTATTCAAATCTGCAGAAACGGTCCACTGATTTCGCATCTATTATTTGCGGATGATTCGTTGGTCTATTGCAAAGCTAATAAGGAAGGAAGTGAGGAAATTAGGAATATTTTGGAGCTGTACAAAAGGGCATCAGGTCAGTTCATTAACATGGCTAAGTCTTCTATTTTATTTAGTGCCAACACTCCAGTAGCTCAACGCGATGACTGTCGGAGTATTCTGGGGTTCAGTAATAGTTCAGAGGGAGGAAAGTACTTGGGGCTACCATACATTATAGGGAGGTCTAAAAGAGTTGCACTGAAGTATATTGAAGATTTGGTGGTTAAAAAAGTGGCGAGTTGGACTGGGAAGTTTACAAATCATGCGGGTAGAGAGGTTTTAGCTAAACACGTCTTGCTAGCTCTACCAATCTACGACATGGCGTGTGTTAAACTTCCGGTTGGTTTATGTAAGAAATTAAATTCCTTGATTGCTAAATTCTTTTGGAGTGGGGCGGATGATGGGAGGAAGATGCATTGGTTGAGCTGGGAAAAGATGACACAAGTGAAGGGAATGCGCGGGTTAGGCTTTCGGGATATGGAAGCCTTTAATTTGGCAATGTTGGCGAAACAAGGATGGAGATTAACTGTTGGCGATGACTCCTTATTTTTTAAGGTTTTCAAAGCCAAATATTTCCCTAATTCCTCTTTCCTTGAGGCGAATTCGAAGCAGCTTTCATCATGGGCGTGGCAGAGTATCTTAGCAAGCAAGGAAGTAATTATGAAGGGTTGGAGGTGGAGAGTTGGCAACGGAGAGAGGGTGAAGATTTGGGAGGAACCATGGTTGACCGATGAGCATTATCCCAAAGTTTTAACTCGCAAAGAGGGTAGTAATTTGATGAAGGTTAGTGAGTTGATTGACGCGAGCCGTATGGAGTGGAGGGGGTCCTTAATTAGACAGGCTTTTGTTGAGCGTGATGTCGAACAGATTTTGGGTATCCCTTTGAGCATGACCGGAGTTGAGGACAAGATGATTTGGAAGTGCACATCTTCGGGGCAATTCTCAGTTAAAACTGCCTATACCATTGCCAAGGAGTTAATACAAAGTAGAAGGGTCTTCGACCGTGGGAGAGGTCAGTCAAGTGGGGATGGTGACGATGAGGGAATGTGGAAACGGGTTTGGCATATGAAGGCTCCAATGAAAATGAAGATGTTCCTTTGGCGTTGTTTACATGGGATTGTACCCGTTAATATGGCCTTAGTACAAAGAAAGTTTCAAGTGGATCCGATTTGTTCCATATGTGGCTTAGCGGAAGAAACACCTTCCCATATGTTATTTAATTGTGAAAGAGCTACAAAAGTTTGGTTGTTATCACCCTTTAGGTATCGACCAGAAACTACACATTCTTCACAATTGAAGGACTTATGGAAAGAGTTGGGGAAGAAAACTAATGGGGAGGATCAAATGGAGGCTACGGGGCTTTTCGCTATTATTGGATGGTATATTTGGATTGCAAGGAATAAGTGGATATTTCAGCAACAGTGGACGTCAGAAACGGAAATTCTTGAGCGGGCATTGGAGGAACATCAAACTTTCTTACATGCTGTCCGTAAAGAGAATAATGACTCTCAGGAGAATAGTGTTATCGAGACCCTACAATGGCAGCCACCTGAGGTTGGAACATTGAAAGTTAATGTTGATGGCGCCTTTGATGGGACCAAGCGAAGAGGGGGAGTAGGAGTTGTGGTGCGCGATCAGTTTGGTAACGTGGTAGGTGCTGCCGCCTTTCCAGTTTTATGTAGTTTGTCTGCTGAAATGGTAGAGGCTGAAGGTTTTCGACTTGCGTTGGGTTCCGTTCTTTGCTCTGGGGATAGAAGGTATTTGGTGGAAGGGGATGCTCAAACAGTGATCAGAATGATTCAAGGCCATTCTGCTATTAAGGCTAGCTTGGATGTCATCATCAAGGACGTACTTTTTTTAGCTAATAAGTTTCTTTCCTGTTCTTTTAATTTTGTTCCGCGTACTTGTAATAGGGTGGCTAATGCGATAGCCAAGTTTGCCCTATCTTTAGCTGATCCTATAATCTGGCAGGAGAATGTTCCGAACTGGATTTATAGGGAGGCACTTAGTGATGTTTCTTCTATTTCGTTACGTTGAATAAAATCTTTACCCATTGACAACAAAAAAAAAAAATTTAATGAGACGATTTTGATAAATTAAAAAATTAATTTTAAATATTGTTGTTATCATATCACTTAACAAACACAGTATCATTATCGCACGATATATTCATCATAATTTAGTGTTCTTGAAATGAAAATATTCATACTTTTTTTAAATTATTTTCTTAATTTTATAAGTTATTTGGGAATATCTATTAAGTAAAATATACTAAAAATAGAAAATTGGGAGGCGGGGCCATCCCACCCCTATATAGGTCTCTCCTGTTACTCGCATCACATCCACCATTGGTCTCATGATTTCTTATGACATGTTGCCCTGGTAGAATTTTGCGAAACAAATGATGGTAGTATTTCTATTTAGACAATTGATAGTGTCAAAACTGTTTTTGCTAATGACAACACTATAGTGCATGAAAAACTTGTACCATGTGCAAGTTATATGACTTTTATGCAAAACAATTTTAGCCTTAACAAAAATAGTTTTGGCATTATCACTATCCTCTATTTAACATGCTTACTAATTGCAGTTTACTAGAGTTTTATTTTTGGTCTTTTTTGGGTTAATAGAGAAAATTTTATTCCAACTGTGTTATCGCCATTACACGGGGGAAGACGCCGGCGACGGGCAAAGACCTAAAGGAAGCTAACATGTCACGCCTTAGCTTCGGGCCTACAAAATAGAACACAGTGAAAATAGTAAGACTGCAAAGCACAAAAACTATGTTATCGCCAAAAGATGAAGGCCAAAGGCAAAGGCCTAAGGACGCCGACGACAGGCAATGGCAAACAGAGGCAAAAAGAGCAGAGCACAGTGTGAGCATGTGTATGCGGCAAATAAACAAACAAAACTAATAACAATAGACACAGCTAAATTAACAACAAGTGAAAATAAAGTAATGAGCATGAAAGGAGAACAGCCGCCGCAGCCATAATATCACTATCACTGCCACAGACAAAAAACAAAAAACCTGACCATCCTGACTACTCTGCTTGAAATGGCCAGAAACTTCATTAGAAATCCAAAAAACTAGTGTAACTCCCTAGAAAACCAAGCACAAACCAAAATAACCACATATGCAAATCAAACCCTGATTGGATTGACCGGGGAAGGGAAAAAAGGTGAGGAGGGTCGATTCAATTGAGAGAGAAAAAATAGCAACAAAGAGACAAAAACCGATTGGACAGGGGATGTGGTAGGAATGAAGAAGGGAAGCCGGCCGAGCCAACCGATCAACTGGGGAAGGGCAAACGGAAGGGGGAGGGCTGATCTATTAGGAAAGGAAGGGGAGATAGGGCAGACAATTGATGGGGAAGGGAAGAAAGGGACGGGGAGTCGGCTGCCTGGGGAACCAACAGGCATGCTTGATTCCTAAGGTCAACGAGGTATTGAATCATCCAACTACTGGCATTGGACAGCTTCAAATTGACACCACAAAGAGGTCATGATTGCTGAGTTTCCTACATTACGTTCGGTTTGGGTTTCCCAAACCTGTTTTGAGGACCCATTCTTGTACGGTTTCCCCCGAATGGTTTCCAAACTGACTATAACAGTCAGAAAATGTACAAGAGATAGAAAAAATAAATTCGAAAAAATCAAAAAGTTGTATTTGGGAAATGGAGAGACAAAGAGAGAGAGAGAGAGAGAGAGAGAGAGAGAGAGAGAGAGAGAGAGAGAGTCACAATAATTATGGAGAGAGAAAGTGACTAGGAAGAGAGAGTGGCGGAACCCACATGACTGAGTTCAGTCTGACTTTAGAGAACCCATTCTGAAGCCTTTTTTCGAAAAAGGTTTTGAAAACTGGGTTGGAAAACCCATTCGAACAAGGTCCTAGTTTCGGAGCCCAGGAGGGATGTGAGAGAGTGGTGGGGTTGTGCTTTGGTCCAATCCTTCTGAGCTTCCTCCAATGCTGTTAATGATCTGGCCAGAGAGTCTCTCAGCTTATGCTTTGTCGACGGCAAACGACCTCCTCATAAAGGCTTAATTTTGTGGTCCAAAGGAAAGAAAGGAGGAAGGGAGGTTGTGCGCCTCACACCGGATTATTTTTGGGCTTGATTTATTAGGATTCCATGGTACTCCGACTACATGTGTGAATGGAATACTATTATTGCAAAGAAACAAATAAAAGGTTGTCCTAAAAATAATACAATCCCGTTTTACCTTATGTAAAATAGGGGTGGAAATTTTTGAAATGACACAAGAATATGACATGAATCCAACACAATAACAGGAAAAACTAAATAGATAGGGTTGAGATTGAGAGAATTCTGACACGAACAAGAGATGACATGACATGAACATGTCACGACACGACGCGTGGTTGGAATTTATTGAAAGGAAATAATAACCCTATTAGCAGGTTATAGTCGACTATTTCTAACACGAAACACGAATATGACACGATAACATGAAAAGTTAAACAAATCGGATTAGAGTTGAGTTGTCTTTGTCCCAATTCAATGCTAACAAGTCTAAACTAATTGAATACTTGTGTCCGAAATTACCCAAATTGGTTTGACACTTTCATAACGGAGACAATTAACAACTTGCATTTGCACATTATCCCTTTATTGCAGGAACAATGATAGGTACACACTCTCTCAACTACTACCCACCACACCCTCTATCACATGTGTGGTAGGTCTCAGTGTGTGGTAGGGCTCACTGACCCCTACCACACATGTGAGAGAGGGTGTGGTGGGTAGTGGTTGAGAGGGTGTGTACCTATCATTTTTGTTCTTGCAGCCTGTCCCACCCCAGATAAACCAGCGATTTAAGTTCGAATCGAAATAATTTTCTGCCGCTCAAAAAAAAAAGTTCGAATCGAAATTGAAATAATTGAACTTTCCCTCTCTTCTACTGCACTTTCCTCTTCCTCTTGAAAGCACTGTCCATCTCGACGGAGATACTGATGAAGAAATCACAGTAAAAAGCTATTCATCACAAATCAATTCTTCTGTTGTTTTGAAGTTGAGAGAGAGAGAGAGAGAGAGAAGATACTAAAACCCTAGGTCACTATTGATAGGCGGATTCGTTTGAAAAATGGGAGATTTGACGAGAAAGATCGGCGTAGAGGAGCTAATCGCGTACAGCGACGACCTCGTTGTTTGTCTCAAGAACGAAAGGGACATCAACCGCTTGACCCAGTATCTGGAGCAAACGAGGGCTGTTCAATCGCATTGCGATGCCGATTACAACGGTGTTCGCAATTTGCTTCAAGGTCAACCTTCTTTCACTACTTTTGCCCAAAATCCCCTCTCTATTTCTTTCTTTTTAAAAAAAAAAAATTTAATTTTGTGAAAAGTTTGTTCTTTAATCATAATTGGGTTTTTTCTGTTTTGCTGAGAAATGGGTAGTCGTTTATTTATGCTACTACATTACGTGTCCATCTAAATGTCGAGTGTCAATTGGAATTACAGTTTGGTTACCTGTTGATGTCGTTTTCTTTCTTTCTTCTTTTTTTTTGCTTACATGTGCATGTTTTACCATCGCCATATTGAAGCATATGCTTCATAAACTGTGTGAGTTGCTTCTTTTTGATGGAGTTGGGGAATTATGAATTAGCCTCTTGATGTTTGCGTTCGTAATTCAGAATGTAAAGGTTGTTACTTCGATTTTATGCGTTAGAGAAGCGAAGAGGGCTCATATGGGTCTCTAAGTTATTGAATTCATTTGGTTCCGTTTGGATAAAGAAGGATTTCAAAAGATACGCGATTGATTCTAATTTACCATGAATGGTAAGGATGTTAGGTATAGATGGCTTGTGAAGTGTGAACTAGAGTGGGAGGCGTATTAGAAGTAGAAGAGATGGATTGTTTTGGGATCCTAGTATATCTACAATCCTTTATATGAAGGATTTCAAATAACTCCAATTAAAATCTCATTTTAGATCTACCATGATAGAGTTCTCATGCTCAATGTCCTATCCCTTTGTATGAGCTATTCCCATTCAATTGTCATGTTCAATACCGTCACTGGATTCTATGTTTATGTTTATCCAAAAAGAGCCTCATGGACGAAATCATGGAATGGAACTGTTTAATAATTGAAAGTTATCTTCTTGACTATGGGGAGTACCCAAGTAGCCTGCCTTACCACTCCTAATTCTTCTCAAATTTACTCGACAGTTAACACTTACCCATTGTTTTGAAAGCTGCAATTGGGAGTGTTAACTATATTTTTAGATTTGGTCACTGCATTCATCATTTGTTAGAAGAATTATGCAAGTTGGTCTCTTTTGGACATATACTAGACTTGTCGCATCTAGCTTGGGTCCTTGGCTTCTAAATATTTGGTATTATGGTAAAGGGCCAAAGGCTATATTGTATTCTGTTTAACATGCATCTCATGCATGTGGAACAAAGGAACAAGCGGACACGTAAGGACAAATTGTTTTTGAGAGGGCTTCATTTTTTGGGTTTTTGTTAGTAAAACCTTTAAGCATTTTGAGTTCATCACTGTGGATCTTTGCCATGGGCCCATGGTAGTTATTTTAGTCCATTTTCGTTTTTCAAATGCATTTGGTGAAAATTAATAATACTGCTTTAGATGGAGGCTAAGGATAGTTGCTTTAGGCCGGCACTATAAAAATTCCTTTGAGAGCATGTTTTTTACTGTCGATAAAGATCTTTATCTTACATGGTTGACATTATATAGATTATCAGAAAAAGATAGATTTGAGCAAGAAAAAGGCAGATGCAGCAAAATCTGAAGCAGTTGCAGATGCAGAAATGGATTTGCTTCAGAAAGAGTTGGAAGAGGAACTTCAGAGAGAGCATTTGCTAAGGGAGGAACTTAGATAAGTATATGTTCTATTTTAGTTTTAAGCTTTTTATTCTTGGTTTCAGGACAGTGGAATTGATTGGTCGATGTTTCTCATATATCAACACAGTTATTACAAATGAAATTGGTGATCTAGAGCATCAAAGAGTTTCTGTTGAAGAACGAAGACAGCTTCTAAAAAAACTAGAGAAGGAGGAGCAGAGAACGCAGTAAGTTCGGCATCAAGTACTTGCCACCAGCATTTAATGATTCTCACCCTATATTGGGCATTCTAAACTGCTTATCACAACTTGGAAAATTCATTTGAAGTTCATAAGTTCATGAATTATTGCCACTTTCTGTATTTCTTACGTTATTTTTTTTTAGCCCCCCTATCCCATGTGCCAGGAAATAAACAAATTCTTTTTGGTCCTTGCAGGATGAAGCTTTCGATGTATGCTTCTGTCTCGAGTATAATACCAAACTTGGATGATCATTCCAAAATATCAGGGCGTATCCTTTTGTAATAACCACTACTTGTTTATTTCATTTTCATTTTGTGCTGCTTTTCTTAATATTCATTTGTGTCTGGTTCAGTATCTTGCAGCAATGAGTTTTCCCTTAAACTAGACCAATTACAGATATCATACAAAGAGATAAAAAGGTGGTCGAGATGTTTGAATTTGACCCTTTGGAGGCCACTGTCTTTGATAACTGTAACAGCATATGGAAGATGGTAGGCTTGTGAGACGATTTAAAAATTCTTCCATTCCTAATGCATGCATAATATTGTTTATGAGTGTATTTTTATTGTAGCGTCCTCAATGAGTGTATTTTTATTGTAGTGTCCTGCAGTTGCACGGAAACTTGAACATTTTTCGAATTTCCAATCTTTAATGAATGTGATTTTGTAATATCCGTTGCGTTGCATTAACGCACGGTTTTCTGCCACTGGAAGGGTGACTACCTTATCTTTAATTGTTAGCTGTTTGATCCTTTTAATCTTCTGTTGTCATGGTGCAATGCTCCTTTTAATCTTCTGTTGTCATGGTGTGATGCTCCTTTTAATCTTCTGTTATGGTGCAATGCTTCTTTTAGTCTTCTGTTGTCATGGTGCAATGCTATTTTTAAGGCATATCAAATTATCCTTTCTCCCAATAATTGATTGCTTTTTAACTGATTCAAGGCCTGCTCTTAGATGTTGTAGGTTTGTAGACTGGTTCAGGGACATTTTAGCAGTCTATGGAGAGGATTTCCGCAGTATATATAAAAAAAACTAAGTTCACTTGTTATATCCTGGCGTGCATAGTTTAAGGGATAACAATGTATGCATGTTTTTATGTTCCTTAGTCATAAACTGATAGGCTTGGTCACATGCTTGTACCTATATGCAGGGGTATATCAATGATATCAAATGCAATCCGATGATGCATATGGGTTCATGCACATAAATGAGTGATAGTACCTATTTTTAATGCGCGCGCAGGGACGATCCTATGTAACTTTTTCAAATTAACCTGAAAATATAGTATAATTAGTGGGTGTGCAGGGCCCGGACCCCTCTTGCACACCCCTCCATTCGCCCCTGTGTACAATTGAAACGCAGACAGCTTTGTGAGGCAGCTGCAAAGAAATGCAGACAGCCTCGTGAGGCAGCTGTTTACTGTGAACTATTGATAAATGCGAATGTCCAGAGTGAATCGCCAGACGCAGAGGGAGAATGTTAAATGGATATTGAGTTCATCTGGAACCCCCTTTGTTGCAGACAGTCTTGTGAGGCAGCCGACTTTGTAGCTGTGTACTGTGAACAATTGAAAAATGCGAATGTGCAGAACAAATCGCCAAACGCAGAGGGAGGATGTAAAATGGATATCGCGTTCATCTCAAATTCCTTCAAAATCCTTGATCCAAATATTGCCCGAGGGACTAGGAAAAAGCGTACGTATGTGCCTGCAAATATGCACTTTTGAAGCAATAAAACCTCGGAAATAGACAGAAAACATGAGTAGCTAAAATTGTACATACTTGAAAGAGTAACAGACAATACCATGTAGTAGTAGCATGGCAGTCTCGAGTTGCAATCATTTTGGGCCGTAAAACTTGTTGGAACGTTTTTTCAACATCTCTCCTACAATTAATTGGTGTTAGGAAGAGTTTCAATTGTCTTTTATGACATTTAACATCGCACCCGCAAGTCTGTTTTTAGAGTGGTCACATGGAACGACATTGTGTAACTAAATCCATGAGGGCACTCCGTACCTAACGGAACTCAAGGCGCATTCTTAGTCTTAGGCCTTGTTCCGGAAAACTTACTCAAGTCAGGAACTTATATAAGTTAGCTTTAGTTGATGTATTATGAGAGAACAAACTGTCTAAAAAACAAATAAGTGAATAAATGGATGAAAGGGACATAGGAAATCTATTCTCCCCAGTTTGCAGCAGTATTATTGAGATTTTTGTGAGCAAATATTTTAATCTCTTTTTTCCCTCATCAAATTCAAACCTATCCATCCAAAAACAGATGAGTTTGAAGTTTCAAAATTTCTCATTTGCATGTTATGAACAAACCAGCAGTTGTCCACATCCGGCAGAAATAGGTCACAGAGCTAGTGGCCGAACTTCTTGTCGACTTTTCTACTGTTCTCTCTTACTAATTTTTAGAGTTAATTAAATAATCATCCGTTTTTTGGACACTATTTAGATTTTCATCCCCCTTGTTTTACGGAGTTATATTTTCATCCTTTTCTATTGTGAGATACCTTTTCTACCCCTTTACTATGATATCAACATATACAATATTATATTTTTTCTTAATTTTGTGGGATTCAATAGCATCCTAATTTTGTGGGATTCAATAAGTTCCTAATTTAGTGGGATTTAACCATGTTTTAATTTAATGAGATTCAAAATCACATCCATTAAGAGAGATAACAAAAGGAATTTCAAATTCAAATTTTTGTTACTAATGTGTGGTGAAAAAGGAAAAATAACCAAGCAAAAAAGGAATTATAGATAACCAAGCAAAAAATAATAATTTTGCACCAGCAAATATGGTAAAAAAGGAAAAGGGGAATATTTTTGAAATTTCAAATATACTTATCCCCATGCTTTTATGATTGGATCTATGTATAACGAAATTATTACAAAAACACATTTGCATAGCAGGAATCATGGTAAATTTGTAATCAATATAATTTCCTCAGGTTTTCATGGTAAATACGATAGATACGGTACACGATCTCTTTGTACCCATAAGTTCATGGTAAATACACTCGCGCAGCTACACAACTAAAATTAAAGATTTACCATACAATATCAATATTTAGCCATGATCTATAACTATAAATGATTTTTACCATGATTTGATAATAGAGGTGTAATTTCATGGTAAATTTGTCAACCATCCAACCAGATTTCATGGTCAATTTCAAGTCAATATGGTAAATTTAAGTAAACATAAGTTTGGACATGAATTATGATCGGATGATATCTAAAATTCATAACACATTTTATGGTGATTTTGAATACCATGAATACCACCTGGTCAAATTTCATGATAAATTTCAAATTTCTAATTGAATTGAACCAAAATAACAAATTTCACAAACGAGCCAAAATAGTAGATTTCATGGCCAAATCAAAACAACAGTCATGGTAAATTTGAATATCATCCAATCATTACTTATTTATTTATTTTTTTGATCGGCAGATTCCGCACCATCCAATCGTTATTCCAAGATTTTGAGAGCATTTACATGGCAAATTGAAGGATTAGACTAAAAAACTCAACCATAAGCAACAATGAATCATTAAATGAAATGCATCAAATTTATGTTTGAATGAATCAATCAAGGAAAGAACAAAGCCAGACTAGATCGGAAAATAAAAACGAAACCGAAAAGAAAAAAAAGCGAACTCCAGCCACATCAAATCCACAAAAGAGGCAAACACCTGTCACCTCTTTGAATCCACAGAAGAGACAATGTCGAAGTAGAGTAATTGGATCAAAATCTTCAAAATCTGTTGAGTTCATCTCCAGAGCTAAGATCCCCTTTGTATTTTGGGAATTTGGAGATACCAGATAAAGATGGTGGACGATCAATTCGCATCGATTTATCTTGTCTCTCTCTTTTTTCTTTCTTTTTTTTTAATCAGAAGATAATGTGATAATGATTTATCCAAATCCCGTAATTGTAGTGGAGGACCTCCTAATTTTGAAATTGGTCCACTTCCAACCGCCTCCTATATGCAACTTTTAATTTAGTCCTCAATCCCCTAATATGTTATAAATCATATAATTATATATATAAAGGGCATTTTAGGGTTTATTTGAATCTCGGGATGAAAACATAACTCCTAAATAGGCTCAAGATGATTTTCTAATTTCAAGTGACTAAAAGGATGATTATTTAAGTGTCCCTAATTTTTACTAGATTACGATATAATTTTTACATCACATCGTTGGGCTCGACAAAAGGTATAAAAAAAGTACCCTCTCTGTTCCTAAATAATTGTACCTTACTCTCTCTTGTCATTTCTCAAATTAAAAAAATTAAGTACTTCCGTGTACAATTTTTTGAATTTTTTCGCACCAAATTAAAGTACTAATCGAGTAATTTAATTTAGTGCAAAATTTTTTGAAAAATTATACACGGAAGTACTTAATTTTTTGATTTAAAAAATAGTACGACTTTTCGTAATGGACTATTATATGAGAACCGAGGGAGTATTAAAATATAAATTAAAATAAAAAAATTCATATAAGACGACGATTTCAGGTCTTGTTTGTTGTCTTATCTTATATGATAGTAGTAATGTATTTTCAAAATAGATGTGATGGAGAAAATACCAATTTAAATTGAGAACTTTTTTCGACTTCAATTTATACTATTTTTATACGTATTTTTTAATTTCTTTCATTGAGACGAATGTTATGAAGTAGAAATTTGACCCGAATCTAATAAATAAATAAAAGAAAACGACAAAAAGGTCGTGCCAAAAAAAGTTGGGGAAAAATAATGTTTGCTGGTTTATCAGTAGATGTTGTTCCACACCAACTGTATTTTTCTATTTTTAAGTTTCGTCTTTATTTTTTTAAAAATCGCGTTTGTCAATTTTGCGTAAAGTTTTTTTTATGAATTATTGATTCGTCTCGATGTGAGGAATTAAAAAAGTAAAAAATTATGGCTTTTAACCAATTTTTTAGGAAAATAAAAAATATGAATAAAAACAAAATCTAAAAATAAAAAAAGACGGTGTGAAAATAGCATCTTATTACGTAGGAGAGTTTTTTGTTTTTATAACCCGGCCCTGCCAAAATACCAGGGCATTGGTTTTATATCCAACCCGGCCCAATCTGGCAGTCTACGGTGCCCTACCCACACAAGGCCCAATTCATAATACCAAGTGCCCCAAAATGCCCTTCGTCACCACGTATATAATCTTCGCAAGTAGGGTTTTGCATCATTCTCTCTATCCGAAGAAACGCAGCAGACAGCCGCAGCGGAGTGGTGAAGTCTCGAGCGGACTCATCTCCGACCCTACTGAACAACCATGGTCTCTCTCTCTCTCTCTCTCTCTCTCTCTCTGCATATACATATGTGTATGAATCTGTATGTATGATCTAGTTCTCTGTATTTCGTCTCTGTTCTTCCTCTCTTGATGTAGAGCCGATGGTCCATGGAAATGACATGTTTTGGAGGTTTTGTAGTTACATTTGCGAACGAGTTTCATAGATATGTGCGATATGATTGGGAATCCATTGTAGATGTAGACTGCTCCGATTTCGCTCTTTATCTGATACGGCACACTTACATTGGCATGATTGGGAATCCGTTCTGTAGATTTAGACTGCTCCGATTTCGTTCTTTCCCTGATACGACACACTTGCATTAACCTGTGTATACTTTTTGTGTTGTTTGATTGCTTGATTTGGACTTCTTTGTCTCATTAGTCATTTTAAATGGATTTGTTGTTACTTGTGCATAAATTGGGAAAATATCAAACTCTGGAGTAAATGTATACGATTCTACGAGTAGTTGAACTTTATCCTTTCTTTGATTGAAATACAAAT